>JARACY010003536.1:0-32548 GCA_029255725.1 Scrobipalpa atriplicella | reverse complement strand
ACACCCTAGACAAGATCATTATGTGGTGGTGCTATACTGAGCCAGTATCACACGGTTATAGACGAGAATGTGAATAAGAAAAATATTAGCTTACACTTAGTTTTACAATAATAAATAATACTGCAGACTCAAGACCATTGTTACATAACGTTTGTATCAAACTAAATACCAGTTTAATGACTAAACTGTAATGTAACGTGCATTTCTTTGTGAAATTTCGCCGGTTTTCGCAAAAAGCCTTCACACGGTTGCGCCGAGCGTGCGAAGTTGACAAGCTGCGTTTGCGCATACTAAGAGGTGTTGAGATTGTATGGTTAGGCGATGACAGGTGTGACATATAACCATGTCATTATTAAGAGCTAGAAATATATATTTTTTTAATCTATGAGTAAAAGTTTTATTCTTTTCTTGAACCTAGAAATCACTTATTTGTTCGGTTTTCCCTTGACTTCAGTTTAGACCAGAGGTAATTGTTTCCCATACACATAAGCAGAAATAGTAAGTAACGGTGTTTTAAGGATCATCTCAAGTTTGAACCCAGAATCTTAGTATACCTATAATAATATCACTGACAAAATACAGCAAGTTACTTGGCGCCAGACTCCAATGGTCAAGCCAGGCAGTTCTCACTTTTAGCTTTCTTTCTTCCCATGTAATGTAAATATTGTTTTATGCACAATAAACCACAAGTACCTCTCGAGCATTGAGGTGTGAAACTGTTAGTATCACTTGACCTTTCTGAGGATATCAGGTTTACGAGTATTGTCTAGAAATCTTGAGAAACAAAGCTGAGAACGATAGAGATTTTTTTTCATAACCTATGTATTTAATTTTGTTCCGGTTTGGTTTAGTTTTTTATCATGATTCACCGAAGATTATTTGATTGGAATACTCAACTAATTGTCCATCTGCAGATAACGTTGTTGTGTAATAAAATATTTTGAAAAAATGTAGCCTTTGATCTTGCAAGCAAATTATTATCAGAGCTCCAAGGGCTCAGGGCTGGAATTTATATTTACTTTTTCTTGTAATGCATCTTTAATCAGGTTGTCTTTATCAGATGGCTCAGGCAGATAGTATTTTTTTCTTTTTATTACACAACAACGTTATCTGCAGATGGACAATTAGTTGAGTATTCCAATCAAATAATCTTCGGTGAATCATGATAAAAAACTAAACCAAACCGGAACAAAATTAAATACATAGGTTATGAAAAAAAATCTCTATCGTTCTCAGCTTTGTTTCTCAAGATTTCTAGACAATACTCGTAAACCTGATATCCTCAGAAAGGTCAAGTGATACTAACAGTTTCACACCTCAATGCTCGAGAGGTACTTGTGGTTTATTGTGCATAAAACAATATTTACATTACATGGGAAGAAAGAAAGCTAAAAGTGAGAACTGCCTGGCTTGACCATTGGAGTCTGGCGCCAAGTAACTTGCTGTATTTTGTCAGTGATATTATTATAGGTATACTAAGATTCTGGGTTCAAACTTGAGATGATCCTTAAAACACCGTTACTTACTATTTCTGCTTATGTGTATGGGAAACAATTACCTCTGGTCTAAACTGAAGTCAAGGGAAAACCGAACAAATAAGTGATTTCTAGGTTCAAGAAAAGAATAAAACTTTTACTCATAGATTAAAAAAATATATATTTCTAGCTCTTAATAATGACATGGTTATATGTCACACCTGTCATCGCCTAACCATACAATCTCAACACCTCTTAGTATGCGCAAACGCAGCTTGTCAACTTCGCACGCTCGGCGCAACCGTGTGAAGGCTTTTTGCGAAAACCGGCGAAATTTCACAAAGAAATGCACGTTACATTACAGTTTAGTCATTAAACTGGTATTTAGTTTGATACAAACGTTATGTAACAATGGTCTTGAGTCTGCAGTATTATTTATTATTGTAAAACTAAGTGTAAGCTAATATTTTTCTTATTCACATTCTCGTCTATAACCGTGTGATACTGGCTCAGTATAGCACCACCACATAATGATCTTGTCTAGGGTGTCGTAAATGTCGAAATGTGCACTATCTATCTAGATATCAGCTCACATCTACCCACTGCTGAGTATAGGCCTCTTCTTTCATACACCATCTACCACGGTCCTGTGCCTCCCGCATCCACTGTTTTCCCTCGTTCGCCATCGCCACTATATCATCAGTCCATCTGGCTGGTGGTCTGCCTACTGGACGTTTTGATGATATCGGCAGCCACTCCGTTACCGCCTTGGTCCACCGTCTGTCGTCCCGACGAGCCAAGTGTCCTGCCCATCCCCAACTTCAGTTTCGTGATTCGTTGTCCGACATCGACGACTCTGGTTCTGCGTCTTATCTCCACGTTACGATAAATCTGTGTAATCAATTTGTAATTTCTGTGTTTTTTGTGCAATAAAGTATATTTGTACTGTATTTTATTGTAAATCACAATAATTTTATTGAGTCCAGGTATTACCATATACCATTGATTTCCAAGTATAAATGCTTTGGCATGCAAAAAAGCATTGTATTATTTACTTCTTACGTCAAACAAGGATAATAAAACAACTCTAAATCGATCAATGTTGAATACCAAACACGATTTACGTACATTTCTTTCCTTATCTTGTGTCCGTGAAGGTTGCCAGAAGCTTTATAAAGATAAGCATCAAAGCATGATTGAAATAAACAATACTTATTGTATTAATAGTCTGATACTTTAGATACCTTTCGATATTTGGAAGAGATTTACAATTTTATCGGTTCTAAAACTTCTGAACAAATTAGACACTAGAAGTCATCGATTCCCGTTGAGGATGTCTAACCCAAACTGGAAATACAAAGTTAATTTATGATTTTTTCGTGACATTGTTCCCAGTTTGGTTAAGACATTCAGTCCACATTATACAACCATCCATAGTCTGAGAAGTGAGATAATCCTGTGTTTCGGAGGGCACCTTAGGCTGTTGTTAGTCGTGGTCTGGTTCTCTTTGATTTGATTGCTAAACAAACCATGTCAGAGTCTCTGTGATATCATTCACTCAATAATGAATTTTCATGAATTCAAATTGTTTATTGTCACTTTGGCTACAGATCTACCTTGAATAACTATTACAGTATTGTATTACTTGAATAAATTCTAAATTGACATCATAATAGGCATTGTATTTTGAAAAGTATTGCAAATAAATAAAACATGAAATATCAATAAGATTTCGTATGCCAAGAATGTGGTAAACTAAACAAAGAAACACAAGAAAGTATAAAATAAACAAACACAAACACAAACAATAATGCTTTGTGCTAGAAATGTAGATCGATGGATGATACAGAATCTTACGAATCATATTGTTTTGCATTACACTGATTCGTAAGAAATAATTGTATTGCGAATACAATACAATCAGGTTAAACTAATTAAATCTTTTCTGTCGTATGTTTTTTGTATTTGTATGACCCGATGAATCAGATAAAAATCAAAATTTTTAAACAACATCAAATAAGTAACGACCACTATTAATAATATTGACTAATCTGGGACTAATTTGTTAAGGTTAACGAAAATCCGCTAAATCGTCTGCATTGACTTGATCTTTAAAAATTATTGTCATTTCTTTCAATCTCATTTCATTCGCATCTCAAACTACAATATTTATTATAATGAAAGCAAACACTATGTCTTTGTAAGTGTGAACGCTTTACCAAGTTGCACAAATTGAGGTGTACGCACAGACTGCATAATTAAATCTAATTATTTGCGTGTTGCAACACTGCGCCTGCGCTGACAACACCGAGGCACTTTACGAAACGCAGGCTTTATAAAAATTGAAATACTATTTCAGGTCTCAGTTTATTGTTTTGCCATTGTGGCTAAGTTACAGAAATGACTAATTCTAGGATGAAATCAATTCATAATTGCTTTTAAACGTCCGTAGAATCTGACGAACTGATGAAATCAGAAGGTTCAGTTAACTACCTACTTTATGAAATTCTGGCTTAGCTTCGGATTGACAAGTAGCAAATTGGTCTAATAAAAGCAAAAATTTTATGCTAAGATTTTGGACTCAGAACAACCTAGATATTGGACTATATTACTACGAGAGATTTTGTGTTACTTTCCTGAAATTAGATAACCTTCATGCAACAATATTATAGCAACAATTTCAAGAAAAAACGGCCTTACAATCAGACTCTAAACTCACTAAGTTCCGATATCTTTCGGAAGTGCTAACCTCCAGTTAAAGTTAACTGGAGCATTCACTTACTCACATCAATCACAGTTATACAACACGGACATACCGAGCACTTGTAATGTAAAGCTACAACAAAAACAAATAGTAAGTAGTTACACGCGCCGGCATGATTAGTGGAACGATTTATTTTGCAGTGAGATTATAAGAACGATTACCGCACAGCTAAATAATTGTTGTCTATGTGTACAAGATACAGCCTAATGAATGGCTTTTTACTAAATGACTGTACACTAAAACGAATGCTGATGCTAATAAAATGCGTATAGAACAATTTTCCATCGTAACATACATTTCAGAATAAGAATTATAACTTTCATACTTAAAAAATTGACAATTAATCTTTATTCACTGTGGGTTTTTTTTTTCATGTTTCAGCGTATGTTTCTTGGAACAGTTGTTCTATATAATTACCACACACCACATCAATATAAAAACTACTCGGCTTTTGACCTCCAAGAGGTATAAAATAAACAAACACAAACACAAACAATAATGCTTTGTGCTAGAAATGTAGATCGATGGATGATACAGAATCTTACGAATCATATTGTTTTGCATTACACTGATTCGTAAGAAATAATTGTATTGCGAATACAATACAATCAGGTTAAACTAATTAAATCTTTTCTGTCGTATGTTTAGGCGATGACAGGTGTGACATATAACCATGTCATTATTAAGAGCTAGAAATATATATTTTTTTAATCTATGAGTAAAAGTTTTATTCTTTTCTTGAACCTAGAAATCACTTATTTGTTCGGTTTTCCCTTGACTTCAGTTTAGACCAGAGGTAATTGTTTCCCATACACATAAGCAGAAATAGTAAGTAACGGTGTTTTAAGGATCATCTCAAGTTTGAACCCAGAATCTTAGTATACCTATAATAATATCACTGACAAAATACAGCAAGTTACTTGGCGCCAGACTCCAATGGTCAAGCCAGGCAGTTCTCACTTTTAGCTTTCTTTCTTCCCATGTAATGTAAATATTGTTTTATGCACAATAAACCACAAGTACCTCTCGAGCATTGAGGTGTGAAACTGTTAGTATCACTTGACCTTTCTGAGGATATCATTCACTCAATAATGAATTTTCATGAATTCAAATTGTTTATTGTCACTTTGGCTACAGATCTACCTTGAATAACTATTACAGTATTGTATTACTTGAATAAATTCTAAATTGACATCATAATAGGCATTGTATTTTGAAAAGTATTGCAAATAAATAAAACATGAAATATCAATAAGATTTCGTATGCCAAGAATGTGGTAAACTAAACAAAGAAACACAAGAAAGTATAAAATAAACAAACACAAACACAAACAATAATGCTTTGTGCTAGAAATGTAGATCGATGGATGATACAGAATCTTACGAATCATATTGTTTTGCATTACACTGATTCGTAAGAAATAATTGTATTGCGAATACAATACAATCAGGTTAAACTAATTAAATCTTTTCTGTCGTATGTTTTTTGTATTTGTATGACCCGATGAATCAGATAAAAATCAAAATTTTTAAACAACATCAAATAAGTAACGACCACTATTAATAATATTGACTAATCTGGGACTAATTTGTTAAGGTTAACGAAAATCCGCTAAATCGTCTGCATTGACTTGATCTTTAAAAATTATTGTCATTTCTTTCAATCTCATTTCATTCGCATCTCAAACTACAATATTTATTATAATGAAAGCAAACACTATGTCTTTGTAAGTGTGAACGCTTTACCAAGTTGCACAAATTGAGGTGTACGCACAGACTGCATAATTAAATCTAATTATTTGCGTGTTGCAACACTGCGCCTGCGCTGACAACACCGAGGCACTTTACGAAACGCAGGCTTTATAAAAATTGAAATACTATTTCAGGTCTCAGTTTATTGTTTTGCCATTGTGGCTAAGTTACAGAAATGACTAATTCTAGGATGAAATCAATTCATAATTGCTTTTAAACGTCCGTAGAATCTGACGAACTGATGAAATCAGAAGGTTCAGTTAACTACCTACTTTATGAAATTCTGGCTTAGCTTCGGATTGACAAGTAGCAAATTGGTCTAATAAAAGCAAAAATTTTATGCTAAGATTTTGGACTCAGAACAACCTAGATATTGGACTATATTACTACGAGAGATTTTGTGTTACTTTCCTGAAATTAGATAACCTTCATGCAACAATATTATAGCAACAATTTCAAGAAAAAACGGCCTTACAATCAGACTCTAAACTCACTAAGTTCCGATATCTTTCGGAAGTGCTAACCTCCAGTTAAAGTTAACTGGAGCATTCACTTACTCACATCAATCACAGTTATACAACACGGACATACCGAGCACTTGTAATGTAAAGCTACAACAAAAACAAATAGTAAGTAGTTACACGCGCCGGCATGATTAGTGGAACGATTTATTTTGCAGTGAGATTATAAGAACGATTACCGCACAGCTAAATAATTGTTGTCTATGTGTACAAGATACAGCCTAATGAATGGCTTTTTACTAAATGACTGTACACTAAAACGAATGCTGATGCTAATAAAATGCGTATAGAACAATTTTCCATCGTAACATACATTTCAGAATAAGAATTATAACTTTCATACTTAAAAAATTGACAATTAATCTTTATTCACTGTGGGTTTTTTTTTTCATGTTTCAGCGTATGTTTCTTGGAACAGTTGTTCTATATAATTACCACACACCACATCAATATAAAAACTACTCGGCTTTTGACCTCCAAGAGGTATAAATCAGGTATTAAAATTGGTTGAACCAAAACTTAGTAAGAATTGACCACTGATTATGATAATAATGCTCGCATAACTACCACCCAATCAATCTATCAATCAATTCAATTTAGACTATAAAATACGCTTCGAATTAAATTAAATAATACTTAACTTGATATTATTCTTGACCATGAATTAAGGTGTAGTCATTCATTACCTAACACCTTTTTCAGAAAGCCAAATCAAATTTTGCTGTATTTTAATGAGATTAAAATCAATTTGTTTTTAGTTGTAAGTAAGGGGTTCTAATCAATGGGTTCTATTATCTCTTATGTTCCGTTAACATTGCCAACTTGTGTACAAAGTAAACACTTTGATAAATACATTCACCATACATTCACTTAAGTAATTAGATAGTACAGTCATAAATACCTACAATTAGAAGTAAATGTATATAAAAAGTGCGGAAATCTGCAATTATAGGTGCCTAGTGCCAATGTCACCGGTAGTAGGTTGGTGGGTTTACATATCCATACAATGCAATTTGCACTCACGTAATATCCGGGCAAATATGCTCCATATTACGTAGCGAGAGGTGTAGTCAGGACCCTGTACCTGCAGCTCCCCACATTACACGATTCTTAGATACCTATCTATAGCCCGTATTTATAATCAGCTCTCAAGAGTGACAGCGAGTTTGAGTCCGTATCAGAAATGTCATTACAGTACAAAATGATCTGTCAAATCCTTACTTAATATTGCTCTCAATCTTGAGATCGCTTTATAAATACGAGCCTAAGACACCCTATGTAGAGATGTCATATTCGTACATACACTCAGTTAAATTCTAAGATCTGACTTCTTATTCTTCTTATCGCGTTTGTTTCGAGTTGATCGACCCGATGAACCCTGACGTCAGAGTTTTTAAACCGCCTAAGATCTGACTAAACGGGAATAAAACAGGCAGATATAATGTCAAAGATACATCGGGCTAGGTCGTGAGAATGAAGATGACAGACACAAACTTATCTTAACTTATCAGACAGGACAAACAGGAAACACTTTAACAAACAATGCGTTTCGGTGCGAATGTCTGTGCTTGCGGCGGTAACATTCGCGCTGCAAATGACTGCAATACGACAATCGAAAGTGCACGAAATATTGCGCACGAGTGCGGTGTTACACGTTACACTACGTCTCAATTTCATAGCACGTGGAAACCTGGTCTCCTTCTGTATTAGACCAGATATTATACAGTTAAAACTGCTTCTGATCATAGTTCAAAGAGAACAGGAAACGCTTCAACAAACAGCGCGTTTCGGTGCGAATGTCTGCGCGTGCGGCGGCAACATGCACGCTGTAAATGACTACAATGCGACAATCGAGAGCGCACGCAATGATGCGCACGAGTGCGGCGCGATACGCTGCGTCTAAGCACGTGGAACCTGGTCTCCTCCTGTATTACAACTGGCTGGTATAACACCCACTTAGAAAATATTCTCACACCTATAAACTACAGTCTCGAGTACAGATGATCGAGGCTGAGTCAACAATGGATCGAGCTCAACGAGAAGCTTCAAAGACAGTAGCATTCTCATACACAGACGAGACACAGCAAGCTGCTTGATGACTGAACTGATTCCAGTGGGAATGGTCACAAGTCATCTCATACGGTATGAAGCGGATCCTTCCACAGCTTAGACCTTTAAATCAGACTTATCTGAGTAACTGTACCAAGTCTTATGTGGACTCACTATCGCCACAATTATTTATGTAGGTAAATAGGAACCTAACAATTAATAAATAAGAAGATAATCGCATCAGGTGTGAACGCACGTGTCTAGATACGCATGAAGAAGCAATACTTCCACAATATCAATACACCATAATGAACAAGACCAGAACATAATACAATCTACATTAAAGTCTTGTTCAGTCGCTTGTAAAGATCACGCGGACGTTTATACCTATACAACCTACTAGAGATGTAAACACACACGCACATGATGTAGATATAGATACGTTCAGTATTACTACGCTACCTGGAAAAGTTATACCTTATGAATATGAAAATTAGCAAAAATACCTAGATTTCCTCACGAAAATCTATTCTATTACGCTGTGAAAAAAACTAAGAATTACTTGATTACAATTCGGGTGAACCAGTTCCGTCTTCGTCTTCCATGATGACTTTGACTTTGGTAAAGTCAAGAGCAAATCCGTTGCTGATAATAATATAAAATTTGTTTGTTGTCCCTCTTCCATTATATTTTCCCATTATTTTCCTTACCATGGGAAAATTCTGCTGCGGTTTCAGATTCTCACCTCCGATATATAAACAAGTAGGTACATTTTGTTTCATTATTTTGATTATCATCCATTCCAATATTTCCCACGGGCTCAGAACAGAAGATCACTGTAGATTCAACAAATAACAATATCATGATGTTTTCATAAAGCTAGTAGTGATAAAAGAATAGAATTTAATAACGGATGAGTATAATAAAAGCTTGATTATATGAATGTTAGTTACGTAAAAATAAAATAGGGTAAATGAACCACCACGACGAAGAATTGATACAATTACTAAACCAATAATTAACTAATAAAATTATCGTTATTAATAACCTAGAGGCACTGTTGAATAAGTTTTAGATTAAAAATATCTCACGGCTATATTTACATAAAATATTGTAAGAGTTTCAAAAGATAATGTCAGGACATTCATCAAGATAACGTTGCTAGAGGCAACAAGCCAAAAACGTTGTAGGTACGAAAAAATAATGCTTTTATTACATACATAAAATCACGCCTGAATCCCTTACCGAATCAGCAGAGCGTCAACCGATTCGTCTTATATGGAGTGGGATGTCAAGTCAGGCGAACGACCCGATGAACCCTGGTTTCAAACCGACCAACAGGATTATAGTTTGTGTAACTAACACTGTCAACGACAGCGACCAGTGCCGGCGGCCTAATGTTAAACCGTTTCCACCATGACAAATCAAAAACGTTTTTCTATGTATTGTTTTAGTAATGGGTGGTCAACCCATGACCTAAAATTGCAGTGTCTATAACAACACTTCTTTTTAACTCATTAGGATGGCTAATGCGTGATCCATCAAAAAATAGTAAACAATCAACTCATTAAGCAAACGATCTTAATTAAAACCCATTAACAACCATAAACAACACATACAGTCACACAACCGTTTTGATGTCAGAGAAAACTAAAGAATGACTTTAGCAGAAATATTGAATGGCTTATGGCTTATGTCGTGATGACGGCTCTATAGTATCTAATACAGGGTCACATGAAATAAATTTTCTTGATTACTAGATTTGTCCATTCGACACAGCTGGAACAAAGACATACTTCTACGAAGAGAAAATTGCAGCAGAGAAAACGTTTTTCTGTCAGTTAAAAATACCGTGACATAATCTTAACTTCTTAACTTCGACGATGGAGTGACCCAGAAAGAACGTTTATGCTGACTTCGGAAAGACAGACGCAGAAAGTATTGAGTTTAATTCTTCTACTGGGTTCATCATGAATAAGGACTGAAAGCACTAAGGCTCGTATTTATAAAACGATCTCAAGATTGAGAGCAATAATAAGCACGGATTTGACACGCCATTTTGTACTGAAATGACATTTCTGATACGTACTCAAACTAGCTGTCGATCCCAAGTGCTGTTTATTAATACGGGAGGTAGGTGGAATGGCAACTAGGAACTTGGATGATATCATGTGGTGCGTCAAGGAAACCAAAGGGTTGAACGTGAGGCAAAGGAGTCGATGTGACAAGCACGTGGAGAGAAATTGTACAAAACACCTGGTATAACCATGAATTTTGCTAAGCAGTTCGTTTAGAATAGCCGGGGAAAGTAAAGGTCAAAGCCAGGCGGTCAAATGCGCACGCGCACTATGACACGCAAATCTGACAGGGAAAAGCGCGCCAAACGCAAACATGGAGACTGTATTGTCATTTCAATTTTCTAAGACTGTGACTTTCAGTTTTTAGATATCATAAATAGGTACGTAGTTGCCTGTATGGTCTGACCCACAAGAACCTGTCACTTTCGCATCGAGAGTGCACGACGTAGTTAAATAAATACAAATAAGTAGTACCTCATTGTACAAAGAGGGATGATTGTCTAAGAAAAATATTATCATCAATCAGAAGATTTAAGGAAAGATAAAGCAACTAAATTTAAAAATTTGTGGTTTGTTTGTTTATGTTTATTATATTATCTGTGCTTTTTCTCTAATTTTCGAAATATAAATTGTATTTCTAAGTATATTATGATTGTACTCAATTGTCAATATTTACCTAAATTGACATACGAAAATTAAAAGTGATTAAGAAAGCTCACCATGTTGATCTTCCCGAGGATGTGGTCTATTTGCTCCTTGCTGCACATTGTAGCGGGTTCGATTCTCTGTTCGTCACTTCACATCACTCACAACCTCGACATCTTGCACTTGTTACTGTCTTGTTTCTGGTTAACCATTTAGGTAATTTCTTCTTGTGGACATTTTTTTTTTAATTATCTACTGGTAGGTATGTTAGCAACTGATTTGTTTCTGTTTTTTACTATTATTTCTACGAGTTAGAAAAATGTCCAAAAAATCTCTGAACAACTTATGTCGGTGAAACACATGCCAATAAAATTTATGTTTATCTATTACTAGCTTAAACATTTATAAGATTTCTTACAAAACACTATAATTCACGTTTATCGTAATAAAACAATACAAAAACTAGAAGAATCATTAACCGAATCCAGCATGGTAGATCACGAACTCAATACTAAGTAAATAAAAAGAACATTGCCCTCTTCTGGCCTTGTCGCAGTCAGTCGGCCAAAAAACTAAGACCATGAAAAAACAATGAAACACGCACGTAATGATGCTTACTTGGATTATTGTGAATAATACGTACATTAAGAAAAGCAAGAATAACCTGATTTGAAAAAGTTGATGCTGACTGACAGACTGAATGACGCTAAACTAGAATCGGTTAGGTAAATTTTAGGTGCGCAATCACTCTTTTAAATGAGCAAAGCAAAGATAGATTAGATAGGTATTGCTTTAAAATCGGGACAAAAGCGAGACATTTGAAACAGCTAATAAGAAATTTTGATCTAACCACCTATGCCACAACATGAGAGTGATCAATGCATTGCCTAACTTTTTCACACTTTTTTTGTTTTTTGACCTTGATACCAAAAACACTTTTTTCAAATTAATCAAACAATCACATTTGCCGTCCATACAGGTAAGTGAAGTAGGTTTACAATAAACAACGATAAAAATCAAATAACTAACCAATTTATAATTAGAAATAGTAATGCAATAGGCTTGTTATGTTACTCAACAAGAACATTCGAAATTGCATACTATAACTGAATTCACTCAGTCGTATAGATCGTTATCTGACTTCGACGTTTTAATTAAAAATAAGGCCTAGTTTGTAGTTCAGGCTATTATAGTGATATGTTAGAGCTAAAAGCATTGGTATATAGCAAATCTATATTTGAAGCCATCAATTTTTTATCCAAATACAGGGATATTTCTAAAATACTCTGCTACTCACTTGTGGGTGGGAGGTTTCGAGCATATGCGATGACCATCGTCAAATACAGGTATATCGTCAGATACAGTATATCGCTTATTATTTTCAATATAGTTTACTACACTCACTCAGCGAACTCGGTGTTTTGTGGTGATAATTTTAGATTTCCTATAATCCTGTCTCACTACACATCTCCGTCGGTTCAATTTTGGTATTCGCACGAACATTCGGTAATTATTTATCGATTTTATCAGATAGGATCGGTTAATGACCTACGAAGCCATTATTTTTATTTAATAACTTACTAGCTATAAAATGTCATCATTTCTTATCAACGATTTCGCTTCCAAATTCATCGCCAATTTTAGATTCGTTTTCGCTTAAGGATATAATTCGTCCAATTTAAATGCTAATTCTATTCACCATAATATTAGTGAAAGAAACAGAAAGTGTTAATTGAATAAGCCCATTTAGATAATATTTTGCATAAACAATAGTTTAGTTTTAGGTGTTGCGAAACGGTAGGCCAAGTGATGAATTTTAATTATGTTTACATCCTGCTTGAGAGAAAATTTTGGTTATTTCGTTTAAAGGAGTGATGAAAGTAAGATCAAAGGTCAATATGTTTTCTAATGGAAGTAAATTGTCTTGTAATAGTAGCAGATGTTTTCGAAATATTGTGCGCCAAGTATTTAGTGCAGTCAGATGAGATAAAAAAAATATTGTTTTGTATCGAGTTGCGAGGGCATTGCCTTATCTGATACTATACCAAATATCTAGAATTCTTTACTGATTTTTACAGTATAACCAAGAAGAGAAGCAGCCAATTCGATGTTTTTATCACTCAATATAGCATGAAAGTCACAATTAACTAAATAGATACTGAAAGGACAAAAAATATAACTTAAGTGGCCTTATCAAGAATTTCTCTTACGAAATCGATAGTCTATCAATATCAGAACACAATACAGACATCAACTTGGAAAGTATTTATGCAAATACAAGAAAATTGCAACTCATACAAATTTTGGTAAAGCCAAACAATACATACAATTTCGGTGGAGAAAGCAATAAGAAGTGTACAATAGAGATGGTAGTGTTGTGTTGAACAGTGTTGCCAAATTGTCCACTATCGATATTGGTCAGTGCAATTCTATCTTTATACAGTAATCAACAATATTGTGAATAGCAAATTTACGGTTCGAATTGTTTTTTGCCATTGTAAATGTAGGTATACATACATATAATCACGCCTTTATCCCTAATGGGGTAGGCAGAGCGGAAACGACCTAAACAAAGGTTTGAGGGTTATTTCAGATAGATTTGTATATTGCTATAGTGACCTGAGACAGGTTGTCAGCTCATCACCTAAATTAGAATACTGAAACCCTCAAATCCCTTAGCTGATTTTTACAGCATGCCCGGGAGGAGATGCAGCTGGCACATTCAATGTTTTTCTATCACTCCCAGTCCAGCATGGAAGTAGGTATATATGTACAAATAAATATGTACATGGAAATAATTCAATAGTTTGTTATGTAAACTTTGGCATACATATCAAGCTATTGAGTTATTTCCAAATAATAAGTTAAACTATTGATAGTTTCACCACTAATATTTTAACAATTCTATCAACATAAAGGACGCGGCTGCTAAGGATGGAGTTTCTTCTTGCAATTTATAATAATAATATCGAAGCTAAAAAAATAATCTTAGAGATATTTTTTTATCTAAGATTGACTATCGATAAAAAGTATTCACAATTTGGAAGCACTATTGTATGATAGAAGCGTAAAATTGCTCTCCTACGGACACCTCCCTAACAATGATACGGTGTATAACCATTTTTAATGGTTCATAGGTTGTTGTAATTGGAGATGTCTATTTAGATAGTTCTTTCTATGTAGTTTTGGATGATGATATTATTGATGGAAAAGGTAAAATAATGACTCAATATCAATTTTATCTTTTAATTGCTGATTTTCACTCAAGGTTCTTTAATTCCTATTTCTTTTGCCCTATTTCGTCCCTATGTTCCTTGAAGGAAGTTATTTGTTGTCTCAAACACTTACCTCTTATAAAATTATTGATAACAAATTGTATTTCTAGTATATTTGTTTTCAGTTTTCAAATCAAGTTTCACTTTTGCTCGTCTTTAATATCAGTCACAGACACACTATTCCAAAATGCGTAATTGCTTTTTTATTTGCAATCTTCATTTACATTTCAAAAGGACTTCATTTTATTAGATTAGAATAATACACCACAGTAATAGCCTTCATGTAATACCTTGAAATTGTTATTTTTCCGCGGATTTTACAATCAGACGATTAGTTCAAGTTAGTTATTTGATTGATTGAATGTTTTATTATTTTCTGTTAGGAAGCCTTGTCATGTCAAAAATAATAATTGAGTGAGCATTATTGAGCACAGACCACTTGATGGTTAGGGTCAAAGCTGCCTATAGAGCAAGTGCAAAGAGTCACAACACAAGTCTTATTTCTTGCAGAGGAAGCATAGAATCGCAGACTTTTTTTTTCCTTTAGCTGTCCCACAGTGAGATTCAAATATTTGTGTTCTACTAGTGACATAAGATATATCAGTTCAGGGTGCTCACTTGGATAAGATAAGACTTTATAAAGTTTGTCGACTTACATTTTATAACACAAAAAAATCGTTCAAGTAAATTTACTTTCACATACCAAATACCAAATTTTATTAACAATATGCATTTATATTACCGGTTCGATCATATCGATTACTATTCTTATCCAACAGCATGATGTAAACAATTTAAAATTTACAGCCTACCACCCATAACACACCCACTTTGTCCAACAACCTTTATCATAAAGCAGTAAGGTTGATTTTAGTAGTATACTGCAGATGGTGTACGATTGTATGGGTACTTCCTACTGGTAATAGATAGATAGTTGTGATGTTGGTCGGATCACTTTCACTCGGTGTGAAGTGTAATTATCTATCATAACTACTACACCTGTCAGCCGGTGTGGTTTATGTATCGGATGATGGTTATACAACTGACGATGTGAAGGGAGTGTATGGAATTGAAAACGGTGAGGAAAATGCAGAAACAAACAAAATGATATCAAACAAAAAGATGTATAAAGTTCTTTCATATACCATGAATGAAAACATGTGAGATAAAAAAAAAACTGTACCTAAAGGTCTATAATGTGACTAGTACGAAACCATGAATGTATGAAGGTAATAAATAAACAAATAAGAAACGTAGATAGACGCTACCGATAATGTGAAAAGAAAGAGTCGTGTCATCAGACAAAAATAAAAATACATTCAGAAGCGTGACAAAAACAAAATTTAAGAATATTTATTGCTAAAAGCCATTATGTTATATCTCGTGTAGGTGATACTACTAGTACAAAGACAGCAGTATTTTTTATTCTTAAATGGAAACATTTGCCCCAAAAACCTATAATTTCTCCCTTCAATATTCCATAGACTTATCACACGGGCAATTATCGATCATACAACAAGTTTCTCTAGCAGCTGTAGAACTATGAGCCCTATTTGTGGAACCTGTCGTATGGAGGTCATTATCAACAGAAAGGCGACGCGGAAGGCACGCCATGGTAGTCTACTTGTCTAGTTTCTAGAAAACATTCCTGGTGGCAAAATATAGGAATATAAAGTTCTAAGAATGAGGTGTCATTTGTTTCTTTGTAAGGTGTTTCTGACTAAAGATGTAATGGATTCTTCCACTAATAAATTATTCTTGATCTTATTTATCTGAGATAGATAACTAAATATAAATATTAGTTTTAATTTATCTTGTGACAATTTATCTTAGCTTCTGTTCTACATGTTTTTTAAAGGATGAAAAAAGTGTTAAAGTAAATTGATAAACTAAAAATCGTATATACATGATGTTGCTTTAGGTCCCAAGCTTAGATCTCAAATTCACTTGCATTTTCAAACCGAAATTAGAAACTTGCTAAATGACTCGAGATCTGCACATGGGAACCATCAAAATTCCTTTTGCAATAGTTCATATGCAATTTGAAGCCTAGATCTGCCTCACTGCAACATTGCAATTTACAAAACAATAGGGCAAAGTAAATAGCTCTGAATGTTCTAAGTGAAGAATCGTGTACATGATTTACGTATTATTATGATAAGTTAACAATATGTATTGAGTAAACGCCGCATAAAAAGGTTAAATGTTTCTCTCCTTTCTAATAGACTAAAACACAAAAAATGTTTTTTAGATTTTAAAAATCTGTCGATCTATCAAGTCTAACACTTTGTAACACCCAATATAATAAAACCGATGTCTTACTGGACAAGTATATAATCGATACTTTTTATAGCAAAAAGGGGCACCTGACAGTGCGTAGTCAGCGTAACCTATCGATCCCCGCACTATTAGAAGCATCAGCACCTGTACATCATCCAGCTTGCAGAAATATGTTTAACCTTTTTGTGTCATATACCGTTGTACTATGGCATCTTCTTAATCTATCCATCTGCTGTTCTAAGCTTAATTTGTAGCTTTGTTAAAAAAAAAACGGAAACTGTTTTATACATTAAATTCCTCATTACTTCTTCTTTTTCTTTCCCTATCAATAGTAACTCATATATGATAATTTTCCTATAATTAGCGACGCCTACTGCCTAATTACTATTTAAGCTAATAATTTTGAGGCATTAATCCGTGAAGAACAGTGCAGCAAGAAGGGTGTTGCATGCAATCATATGGGTTATGGTTAGCGTTCCATACGCTGAACAAGCTTCAAGCTATGTTGTTATACACCTGCTGTTACTTCACTTTTTTATGTAGAACCTAAATACTAGGCTCAAATATTTTACATGTTAATACCTTCATGTATAGATCTTTTTCTGATGATACTTTTTCTCAAAAAGGAACAAAGGGATTGTAAAATAGCAAAATTATAGGCAATATTGAGATTAAAAGGTCAATATACAAATTAAATGCTGCTTTGTCCCAAATCCTATATGGGATGAAGATTTACTACCTACAAAAATTAATATTTATAGAAACTAAATAGTATTTAGTAGGAATTTACAATTTCTTTACAAACTGAATAATTAAAAAGAAAAGCAGATAAGATAAAACAAAATACACAGGTCTGAAAATATTTAGATAGCAACTAGAAGTACCTACCAAACCACGTCATAGAACGTGTAATAACGTTGACAAAGAGTTGAGAGACAATACCGATGAGCACAGCAAAGTAATTGATGATAAGAACTGCCAATTACAACGTTACAATAGATCAGATCACGGCTAACCGCTGGTTAACAGGGCATATTGTATAACAGCTAGAATCTAGATGAAGGTAGGTTTAGATGCTATGTTTAGTAATTATGGGGTATCTGGTTAATGTTATCATCATCATTCGCTTGCCTTTATCCATCCCTGTCAGGGCAATGTAGTAAATGTCATGTTTTTTTTTAATTAATTGCGGTTTCCTAAATTTAAGATTTGTCGGTAGGTAAGTTACCTACCCAAAATTGATATATCACATCTAAAATTTACCATGCTGAACCGGAAGAGAGAATATTGTTACGGACTAGGTACTTTAATTGATGTTTTTCCTGGAATAAAATTTAGATGAAATTTGAAATTCTTACTCAAGAAATTTGCATCAATTTATACCATACCCTCATAAACAAATTTTCAAAACGGGCACAATCCCAAAAATCCACAAGAAGAAACAACACAACAAGCACACACACTGTCCCACTTTGGCCGAATCTTTTTCAAATCAAATGTAAAAATTAAAATTTTGAATAATGGAAGTTCGCGTCTAGCATCGATCCAATGTCGGTCGAGTGGATCGGTTAGGCGCGCGTGAGTACTGGCGGCTGGTTTTGGTTTTCGTGCGCTTTGTTCGAGCAGCGACAGGTGACTGAGAGTCGCTGGCGGGCTGGCGGCTGCGGCTGCGCGTGCGCCAACGAAAGTGGATGTGCAACTTGCAGTAGGAGCGTGTGGTTTGTTGACTGTTGTGTTGGGTGGTTGTTGTCCTATTTGTGGGTTTTGTCGTTCTATATTTTTTTGGCTTTCCCAAATATGTATAGCTCTCGCTGAACATCTTGAGCACTGACAGAATGGTCTAAAAGGGGAAAAACTTGCGCATCTAAAATTCGCTCTAATTTTTTTACACCCAATAACTAAAACCGTGTGAGCGGTAATTGCTCAAGAAATTTACTGGGAACTGTACTTTCTGATATTCATCATTCAATTTCTTTCTTATCAGTTTTTCCAGACTTATGTGCAGCAGTTGAAAAAGCTAACATAATCAAAATGCTAGTAATAAGAAATCAACACATCGACTCTGACAAGATTTCAACCAGCATCCTGTTTCATGCTTAAAAATAACAAAAGTTTAATAATCTTTTGGAACAAAGTACCTACCTACCTAAAACTGATTCAATTATTGCCCAATCATAAGGGTCAATCTCAAAAATTATAACACAGATTTGATTCTTTAAAATTTTAAAATCGAATTGATTTCCTTGTTAGTCAACGCATTATTCGCGATCTACAAAACCGAAGCATTACCAATCTGGCCTTGATCTTAACCCGCATTGCATGTTTTGTTGGCACGCCTATCAAGAGCTTGCTACGGTTTAGTTTATAAGCCTGTCATGTCGATTTGGAGAATTTATTCATTGAACTTTTTTAAGAGATCTACTCAACAGCGATATAAACTGGCCTGTCTTCTATTTATGATGAAACATCTAACCTATCTGTATAAGTGGCTCACTAAAAATTATGAGAAAATGCTTGACCATTACATGATACAATTTAGATTTGTATTCAAATGATAAGTTTGGGTCTTGTACCTAGAAGAATAAAGTATGCTTGATTTTCAGAAATAAGTAGCACGTCCTTTCTCAAATCTCTCTGTAATTACCTCTCTGTACCTTGACAGTATTTGCTATCATTGGTAAAATACAGAGTTGCAACTTAACCAGGTAGGTACATTTAAATATATTTCTGGCACCTTATTATTAGGTAGAGCTATAATAATGATAATGGGAGAAATAGTCGTAGACATCAACACTTACCGTAGACTGCGTTAAATCAATGCTCGTTAGAATTCCAACTGTGATACTGACCTGCGAAGAAAAAAAACAGGTTAAATATGACTTCTATGTGATCGATCACTTTCTTTTTTACTACTTTAATGATTTGATTTTCACTTGACATTATTGTTTGTTTCTTCAATAATAACGGGATATATTCCAAAATTAGGATTTTTTTTTTGCTAAAGGAGTCCTTTCTTCCGTTACTGTTTTTAATAGCCATCTGCTATCTCACCAGATCAGATGGTAAGTGACGTCGTGCAGATAATGTCAGGTATGCTAAGCCAAATAGGTTTCTTTTGATGCACAACAAAATTTATTTATTTATACTCGTTAAATTGCCCTCGCTTTTGAGATCAATCTCTCTTGAGATGCCTATATCATATCCCATTTCTATAAATGCTCAAATGGCAACAACTGCAATACTGTAAGTAAAAGCAGTAAGTGACAATGATTAAGTATAAGTAGCTCAAAGTTTCCTGCTTTCATCAACATTAGTAAAGGCGGATGTTATTTTACGACTGTTTGTGTCGTTCACTGTAAAAAGTGCTAATCACGTGTTTGTAATGTCAACATTCATTTCAATATTACATGCAAAATCTATTAAGTTTAACCATTAAGATCTTCTCATAGCTTATTAAGTTCATTCATCATTTATGATTATGAATTATGACCAGTAGTTTATGAAGAAACTCTGTGAAGTAAGTGATTTTTAGATTAAGTTAATCATACTTAGTTTATTTATTTATTTTTGTGCATTCGCAAAACCCTTATCAGATTTAGCAGTTTGGTTGGAAGTAAATTTTGTGAATCTAACCTAACATTTCTTAAAATTTAAACAGAAATTTTATCATATTTTCCCAGCAGATTAGATTCGTCTATTTTAATGATGATATAGAGGATGTTGATAACAATGATAGTAAAGAACACGCTAGTCAATCAAGATACAGTGATAATGATAACAGGCAATACAAACATTCTGATAAGATAAACAGATACACAAAAAGCATACGCGGGAACCTCAACATAGAGGATAGGCTGTGTATCTTTAATATAAACAGAGCAAGCAAAGTGTAAACTAATTTTTAAGTAGTAATAATTTTATTTATCATTTATAAAAACAGCTAAACACAATATATTATTCATTTTTAGAGGAAGTTATTATAAGCTTAAAACACGTAAAATTAATCAGGAAACATGCGAATTTAATCTCCATTGAATCAACTCTGCGGAGTTTTCTACCAATCACACCAGAAAGTTAAGGAAATGCAATGGAAAGTTAACAAACACTTCTCTTCTTGTATCTTATCTTATCTCTTTAAATTTTATCATTCGTGTATTGTTAGTTTTATCGTATTACAAAAGTGATTTTGCTAAGGAGAGACATTTTTTTTTCTTTTAGATGTAGAATCTTTAGGGGTTTCTTTAACTCTACCCAAAACTTACACTGTTGGTTCCCTTAGCGCTTTCCTAAACAATTTTAGGCCATCTGCATCCAACATAACAATTTTACAAATCCTCAAAACATAACCATAATTACCTAAAATTTCGTCTGCTAAATGCGTCATAAGTGAAACTCTCACTTCTCTATCAATAATGATTACTCGGCATATACCGGCAAGTACCGCAAGTTCTGCCGATTGTCAATCAGCTGATCACTTTCGCAGGAATCTCGATACTATCGAGAAGATTGACAGATTCTGTGCGTTATCGGATGTAGGAGATCCAAAAGCAATTGACAGTAATGTCTGATGGGAGTTTACAATGATGGAAGATTTCGTAAAAGCCTGAAAGGTCAAAATATGGAATGAGTCCAAAATACTGGATGCTATAATAAGAAAAAGACACAACTCCGTTTTATTTTCTTTGCAATGGGTTTGCTCTCGACTTTGTTTAAGCTAAAGGAAATGGTCAGGAATCAGGATAGAGTCGAGGATGGTCACTGGCATTTGTAAATACCGAAGGAAGTCATCAAACTGCTTTATACCATCTAAAACTACTTCCGTTCGATTCCCAGGAGGGGGAGGAAGGGGGGAAAGCAAAGTTAAAATTTGTTTATCATGTCAGAGGCCTATAATTAGGCGGTTTAAAATCTCTGACGCCAGGGTTTAAGCATCGAGTCGAAAATCCATCTAAAAAATTACCTACTTCATGAGCAAAGTAACATTATCAATTTTGCTATCGTAGAACCCATAAATTGTATGCTAATAGCGATAACAATTCATGAAATAACTTATAATTTGTAACCGATGTATTCCTTTAAAAACTATTGCTACCTTACTATCAAAGACCGATGAGATAGTAAGATCAGCTGATCATGATAACATAGCGATGCTATCGAACTAATTGGCGGATGCTGCGCGCGTTTGATTGATCGAGTGCGCGCGCGCAGTCTCGCAGCGTCAATTGAGATTGAAAGTGCGATCTGATTCACAGATTACCTAGTAATACATGCCTTTGATTGATCTTCCTTTGTAGCTGGTCTTTGCAAGAAATGATCTTAAAGTATCGCAAAGTTGAAGTCGAATTTTATTTCATAAGTATCAATCAGATATCAAATCAAAGCAGGTAAAGCCTCAGGCAGGCATCTAGTCATTTAATATTATGTAAGTTTATGCAAGTCCCTAATCTCTAAAAAGATACTTTAGATATTGCATGATTTGGACTAGTAGTGAACAGTCAAACTAACATTATCATTACAATTCATCATGCTAAACACAGCATGCTTAATTACATACATTTTACGCAGTAAGCAATTAGAATATGCACCTTTCATTCATCATAAGACGGTAGTAATTAAAAATACACTTCAAATACGAAGCAAATAGTATAATTAAACTGAGAGGAAATTGAAAAATATTTAAATTAACTTTAAAGTCAAATGTGAGGGACATAAAAAGCTGCATCCTAGACGGGAAACGAAAAAAAAAAGACACATTAAAATAGCCACAGCCACATATACTAGACCCTTTTTTTTTTGAAGAAAATGAAATTGAGACGATTCCTATTTTTTGTAAGGGAAGTACCACCATACTAGTTTTACATTTCCAAACAAGTCATTGAAATCGTAATTCAAATGGGACGACCAACGGCAAATTATTGATTTTGTTTTACTGTGAACTGAGGTATTTATTATTATCAGTAAGTAACGGGAAACCCACAACACATCAACGAATGGTATAGCAAAAATCGATCAGATCTGGGGTCAAAGAATATAATTTATTAGTCTGTGGGTGAGTCTGTAAAATGATTTCGGCCGCTTATATGAAGACATTTTACGGTTCTAAACACGTACAATACATCTCAAAGAAGTTATATAACGGCTCCACTAATGACCAGAATCTGCATGTCATTATGTTTGTCTCCTCCCATTGAGGAGGAAGTCCGCTCTTTCTTCGCAAAAACTAGTAGCAGGTGAAGAACAATACCATTGTTTGGATGTTTGTTTGTTTATTGTGTAGGTTTTTCTGTCATCAAGTTTAGTATCTGTCCTACTAATTAGCGTGTAATTATTTGGTCAGTTAATCTTCGGTCGACATTAAACGATCTCTGTGTTTTTTTTAATGTGCTTACAAAATAAAGCTGCAAAAGGGTTGGTCAACCCAATTTACAAACACTAACACATCTCGAAAGACTGATCTTTTGTGATAAATGGAGCATCATCAAAGAGGCTCATAAAAGTCATTGTCCGGAAAATAAGGCCCGGTGACCATGATTTCGATATGCCATCGTTATTTACGGCAGGTATACAACATGGATATAGATTTACTAGAATAGTCATTGGTTTACGGGTATTGTTTAGAAGAGCAGGCCTCATAGATCAATCACGTGAGGAAAACATTGTGTCTAACGAATCTACTAAGGCGATCTGTACTTCGAAAAGGATTATTTTTAACTTTTGAAAGTACGAGAGTTTGCTTTCGTTGCAGATTACGTACTCTTCTATGTACGCATATGATGTGACAACCATTGATTTAGAACATAGAGAGAAGAAAATATTTTAGTTTTTACGTCGCTAAAGGAGTCAAAGTTGAAGGCACTTGTCTTTTCCAGTTTATGTAGGTACTAGGGGTACTAGATGGGTACCCATTGCATTTGTTTCTTCAGACGCATATGGCGTGACACCCATGCCCATGGCTGCAGTATGCCCTGATGACCTGATTCCAACTAAGGAGAGCCTTTGTGCATGTGTCGATAATGCATTAATGTAATTACTGTAGCGAAGGGCAGTGGAAAAGTGTGGTACTTACGTTGTACCTTAAGTGTGAATATTTTCCGCCTTATCTTCCTCCGTGCTCTACTTGTAAACCTTGAACTCCCGATCCGAAAGTTGATGGGTCGATACCTTTCTGCATAAACTCACTCCGCGGTTTCCTCTTTGTCAAAGTATTTTTAAAGTATTAAAATGCAATCCAACTACCAAAGCCAATTTTTTATTAACGATGTATTTACTTTCGCAACATCTCCCAATCGGAAAATAAAGATATGTTAACAATATAAAATATATCAATAAATGATAAAAACATATTGGAATATAAAAATTTGTAACCCCTTCTAATAAATTCAATTCTAAACCAGATGTCCCAAACTCGACACGCTTCAAAGTTGTCGTCAATATCCATAAAACCATTCCCGACATAACCGCCAGTTCTAAAAAGGTATGAGATTCCCTTCCGCGTCTATTTCTGGTTGAAGATAAATATAAATAAAGTCTTCACCATCGTTAGTTTCCGAATAAGAGACAGTCGGATTGAGGAAACGACCAAATGGAATAACATGACCCAAATCAGCGTATTAGTTTAGATGAAGATGTAAAGGTTCTTTGAACTTTTCTGAGGAGATGCGCTCGTGCAATCCTTGATTAGCATATTTGGATGAGTCAGAGAAAAAATAAACGTAATTCACAGTAATAGGGGAATAATGACGGTGTAAATATTCATCTACCGAGGAAGTAATCCAGGTTATTGTATTGACTACAAACGCTGTATTGTAGAGGTAGTATAGTATATGAATATGCTTCTTGTGTTGTGATGATACTCGGCAACTACCTAGCAAGCGTAGCAATAGCAAATATGGAAATTGACGAGCCGACTTATTTTGGTAATTTTATTTGTTTTATGTGGTAAACACTAATCAATAATAATCTGTGTCTAGGCAGTTTTTCTGTATATATTATGATACGCTAGGATAATCTTTGTAGAATCCATCTTATTGTTACCTAGTCTATTATCAAGACCATAATTTTCTACCTGAACTGGATATTCAACGACTGTTCCTTCAACGATGCCGATCTTTTCCGCATAGTTGATCTTGCACAACTGTTGTAATCTAACAATACCATAGTCTTACAGTTTCAAAACGCCGGTTAAGCCGTCCAGTCACCGTGAGGGTCTCTTACGTTACTGTTGCAGTGACATGGTCCTTATACTTCAAACAAATAGATGCTCAGATGCTCATGGAACCATAGGCATGTCATAGGTTGTCGGTTCTGGGTAATGGCTAGGCAAATTTTGATGAAAGTTAACAACCAATAAGATTAAGGTATAAGTATTACTTTTAGCGTGATAGTTTATGTATGAGTTTTCTATAAAATTACCACCTACGGTTAACCATAAGTCAATTCATCAAAGATAGTTTGATGCTAGTTAAAATGCGCATGAGTTTCGTAACGAAATTGATTGCAGAGGGTACTTTCAAATATTATGCAAAAAATACACTAGGATTCCAACATTTCAACAAAAATTGGTATAATTTTAAACATTTCCGATGCCTGGTGAAGGGATCGGCATTTTCTTTTTATGTTTAAAATGAATCGTAATAATAACGTGTTATTCGTTATATCACCGGATTTCTTTGCGAGTAAGTGTTTCTTACTGAATAGGTTTTACGGATGTATAATCCAGTGCTTACAATAGCTTATTACGTAAGACAAGTCTGAGACAGCAGACGTGGTAAAAGTCACACCGTTTATAAAACGGGCTTCCGAATTGAGTGACATTAAGTCAGATAACACTTTAAGCACCTTTAAGTGGATTAAGTAAGAAAGAAATCTATAAGGCACTTACGAATGACAATGTTTTAGTTTAGACAGTTTTTTAGAGTAGAGTTTTAGTTCTTACATTGGAATTATGTTGTTTTTTTAGCGGCAGGATTTTTTTTCTAGTTCTAAAAGGATATTCACAATTCATTACTAGCAACAGGTTCCCTGCTTGCGACTGTCCTACCAGCCGAATCTTGGGCGAGGCAACTTCCTGTGATCTATCTATGTGTAGGATAGTCAGATTACTGATCATCGTCGAATCTATCTCTGTCACCTCTTAGCTCATCGAAAAGAAAATCTTCCAGGTTAGCTTGCTTCCCATTCTCCCGCAATTCTCTAATTGCAATCCTACAACTGCAGATTTGCCATCAGCAAACCAGAATTGTAACTCAGTAAATCAAAACTGGAATGAACCATTCATCAATAATTATATCGTACTGATCAACGAAAGTAACCTCTCCTCGCTCCTCACGTACCATTAATAACTTTAATTATGGCTAAAACCCGCCGGGTAATAAATGTTACAAAGACAAAAAGTTAATGGGAAACATAGTCCTAGTGTCAAAATGTACAAATGTCTTAATGTACCTGAACGTGCAAATGACAAAAAATAATTATGATATAATGCGTAGAAGTCTAATTGTTTAATTGTCAAAATGTACAAAAGACAAAACATGACTGTGCTATAATGCAACTGCCAGAATTCAAACCCGCAACCCTGGGCTTCGAAGGTAGGATCACTAACGACTGAGCATGAGCATACATACACCTATCCTATCTGCTACTGTCAAACTTGAAATCGCAATATCTCGAAAACTAACGATCCTAGAGTACTGGTGTGGGACAAAATGATAGGTCTCGACAAGATCTACATTTAAGATGACAGCTGTCAAACTTGAAATGCTTATATCTCGGAAACTATCGATCCTAGAGTACTGGTGTAATGAAAGGTCTCGACAAGACCTACATTTCAGATGACAGCTGTCAAACTTGAAATGGTTATATCTCGGAAACTATCGATCCTAGAGTGCTGGTGTGTAGGGACAAATGAAAGGTCTCGACAAGATCTACATTTCAGATGACAGCTGTCAAACTTGAAATGGTTATATCTCGGAAACTATTGATCCTAGAGTACTGGTGTGTCGGGACAAATGATAGGTCTCGATGAGATCTTTAATTCGGATGACAGCTGTCAAACTTAAAACGGTTATATTTCGAAAACTATCGATCCTAGAGTATTGGTGTGTAGGGACAAATGATGGGTCTCGACGAGATCTACATTTCAGATGACAGCTGTCAAAAATGAAACGGTTATCCGAAATTTAGATCTCATCGAGTCCTATAATTTGTCCCTACACACCAGTACTCTAGGATTGATAGTTTTCGAGATGTTGTCATTTCAAGTTTGACAGCTGTCATCTGAAATGTAGATCTTGTCGAGACTTATCATTTGTCTATACACACCAGTACTCTAGGATTGATAGTTTTCAAGATATTGGCATTTAAAATTTGACAGCTGTCATCCGAAATAAAGATCTTGTCTAGATCAGACAGTATTAGCCGGAAAGAAGTCATGGTCCAATTTAACACCTGGGCCATCTACGTCCGTGGTGTAAAAAGGCTCTTATTGTGCATTACAGCGTTAATGTATTCTGGCGGTATTTGGTCAAAATGACATTTTGGCACTTAGGGAATTTGAACAATTGAACATTACAGCTTTAATGTATTCTATCATAGCAGCATTTAGGCAATATGACATTTTGGCACTAGGCAGTTTGTACATTTTGACACTAGGACTATGTTTCCCATTAACTTTTTGTCTTTGTAACATTTATTACCCGGCGCGCAAATTATTAGCTTTTATGCGATTTTGATAAGGTCATATCCTGCCATTATACGGCCGCTGTGCAGTAAAAAAGCTTGTTAAAATATACAGGGTGTGTAGAATAAATGGTGTGAACAGAACCTGAAAATCTTTACCAAATAAAACACATACCCTGCGAAGAAGTAAAAATAAAAAACACTCACACGAGACGAGATATTTCAAAAACCACAACAAATACTCTAGAATCTTTACTTTTTGAACCACAGAACATGTACTTAACTTAATCTTCATTTAGGTATTTAGAAAAAAAGTTTACTTGGGAAGTTGGAAAGTAATTTTGACATTATGGACCTTATCCTTTGGTCTCAACACGCCTCAGCCTTATATTTACCAGTAATAGTTAAGCGATTATCTCAAGATTGAGAGCAATTGAGAGCAGTATTAAGTATGAATTAGACGGTCCGTTTTCTACTGAAATGGCATCATGAATGGCATTTCTAACTCATACTCGCTGTCAGTCTTAATACGGGTCTAAAACAAATTTTCGTGCAAAAGCTCCGTGGCAATTCTGAGACCAGGTTTGGTAAATACATAAACGCCGGCGCAGAACACTAACCAGTGTCGGAGCTCGTCGGAAGGGATCGCGATCGCGCCGGAATGTTGCGGCGAAAGTGGCGCGTGCGCCGGTAGCCGTGTGCATGGCTTCGGTTGGTCCGGATGTGTTTTTGGGTTTCTGTTAGTGTCCCTTAAAAATATTTTACACTTGTATTTTACATATCTGAAACCTCACATCAAGATGTAAGTTTAAAACTGAACTTTTACTGTACCCCGTTTGACACATAACATATTTTGAGATAAAACCAAAGAGAGTCGGTAACTATTTTCACTTACACCATACATATTATACGATCCCTCATGTCTGAATGCATCAAGATCTATTTCTATCTATCTATGACCAACAAAATATAGTGCTTTACTATTATATATTTTTAATTAAGGTATGGTATATGATAATCTTAATGATCTAGATACCAACATTCTTTATTGAGTACATTAATTAGTTAATAATTTAATTATTAAAACTTTACTAGTCCTGCCATAGCAATGAACATGCACAACTTTATTCGGAAGCGCGAAGATGTTGATCGATTCTAAACTGGCACCAAATAAACAGCTGACTCAACGTGATTATAAATATTATTCTCTTTGGAGAAATCTTAACAAATCGCCTGCAGGGATTAGTTACTACATAAATATTTTTATTTATTTCGTGCTAATCGATTGAGGAATTATTTAAATGAATAAGAAGATTTATTGAAATCAATCAATCTTTGATATTTTTATGAGCAGACAACTTTCTAGACATGACGGAAATTCATAATTAAATAATAAGATATAAAAACATGAAATAAATGAGACAGCCCTCTTCTTTGTCAAGTGTTAATTGAATATTTGCTAAAAGTAGGTAGGTTTCATCTTAGTCATCATACGAACTGAATAATTTTCAAATGGCACATGGTCTCACAAAAAATGGTGCACCTTTTACAAAAATTACGGTCAGATTAATAATGCATTGGACTTTAAAATTAAACATTTACAATCAACTCAAGTTACATGAAATTGTACAAATCGTTTTGCAACAACTTTATAATACAAAATTGTGAATGTTTTTAAATATCGTCATTTTATAAAATGACGAATCAATGCACCTTATTTATAAATTTCAAAATGTTATCAATATGGTTCTTATTCATCACATCACGCTTAATTAGGTGTTATTTATTATTTCAACAATAAAAAGATTTGAAAAATAATTTAAAAGAATGACGACTAAACTATCGATTTCTTATAAGATTATTCTTGTTTTGTTGTGTACGTATATTTTTTTTATTTTGTTGTGTCCAAGCTCAACCCACTCAAATTTAACCGTCTTAAAAATAAATAATTAATCAAAGATAAATCAAGATAACAATCTACGAACTGCCTAAGATAACTAACATAACAAAGCAACTGTATAAGTTGACCTCTACTACCCACAACATAACACGAACTCACTCCAGTTCTTTATACAACGTGTTAATAACATCACTAAATCTTATATGTACAGTTCCAAAGTTAGTATACCCTACTTTGTCAATGAATCGGACCCAGAAAACTCAGTAGGTAATCATAATGAAAAGCTCTTATACCTTTATACTTTGCTGAAATGTAATGGAACTATTCCGAAGGGACACCAAATGACAGTCAATCCCAACCAACAGTTTTATTTTATGCAGGACTATTAACACCACAAATTGCTTATTATGGCAGCGGGCGCATACACCCCGTATAATATTTCTTTACATACCGCAAGAAGTGACCATGTCACTGTGGTATATTGATACACGTGTCATTTGACATGCTGTCAAACCTAATATCACTTCAACTTAACGCCTCATTACCTGAACCACCAATAATAGGAGACACGATAATGGACGCGATTCTGACAGACACGCAACTAATCTAAAGACTTTTAAAGTTTTTTGGCATCGTTTTGGTTGAAAATTCAAATAAAATATCTTGCAGCCTCTTTCAAACTAATTTAAAATAAGCCCTGTGTAGACTTTCTCAAGAGAGAAAATACTTACTTTGGTACGGTCATGAACATTTTCAGTCATACATCTTTTAATCAACCCGTGTGGTGCCGGGTTAGAATAGCATCACCCCATAACTTCCTGCGGGTGTCGTAAAAGGCGACTAAGGGATAAATCCAGGGAACGGGCAGCAGCGTTCCCTGTGAATGGAAAACTTCTACTGCGCTCACCAACCCGCCTGCCAAGCGTGGTTATGGCATATACCCCCAATTTTGGGGAGGCCCATGTCCAGCAGTGGAATGTAGTAGCTGATGATGATGATGATCTTTCAAAACGCTACAGAACTTTTCGTTTTCTTCAAATGTAAAACAAAAGTGAAGGGGTTATGTTTTAAAAGTGTGTCTGTTAGAATTGTCGCCAGTGGCCTGTGAAACATGAAATATTGGCATTTGAATAATTCGACTAATGCTTATGAATAATGCAGGCAGAGTGCGATGGGTTTCTAGATGGCTGATCGAGAGGTATGAAAGGAATTGGATTTTAATTTGTTTATAGAAAACAGATGACGTTAAAATATTCTAGAAGTCACTATTTATTCTAGAAGGACTGTTTTTAATACTGGCTTTTCATATCCATGAAGCCAGAAGTTTCAAATCACTGATATTTCCACATACCGACAAGGCTCTCATTCGGACTCTCATTCTTGTTTTGTCGTGTGGGTTTCGATTCGATCGACCCCATGAACTCTGGTGTCAGAGTTTTAAAACCGCCTAATAGCGCAGCTAATAGTTCTCTGACATGGTTTATGTAACGACCATTTTCAAAGACAATGACCGGGACCGACGGCTTAACGTGCCCTCCGAAGCCGGAATCTCATTGACTCCAGACCAATAGTTGCTATAGATAGGATGTACCTTTTTTTTTTTATACGAGAACTGAGAAGAAGATTCCCTTATCTTTCTGTGAAAGCTTATAGCAAAATCATTGTTTTTACTGTAGTTTTCAAACCATCACAACAACATCCAATATCATACCTTACTACACTTAGGCCCGTATTTTTAAACAGCTCTCAAGAGTGACAGCGAGTTTGAGTTCGTATCAGAAATGTCATTCCAGTACAAAATTACTTGTCAAATCCGCACTCAGTATTGCTCTCAATCTATAGATCGCTTTATAAATACGAGCCTTATTTATGACTTATTATTATGGCTGCCCCGTAGCGTGCCCATAACGGACATGATAACATCATTACTTCGTACTTAATAGTGTCCGCGGTTCCCTTTACCGGTGAAATTATTGTCATTTTAGTATGACTTTCTATCATTGTCTATAGGACGAAATTGGGTTAAAGTATCGACAGGTACTTGAGTACTTCGTATGTGACTAATATTGTAAGCATAAAAGGGCTGGGAGAGAGTTCCTCTTCACGTTAAAGTTATAAAGGTTTCACTTGTGCCCTAATTAGTTTTCCTGTGGTAACAAGATAATTTCCCACGATAAAATTTAGAACCAGCTGTGCAATCCTAATTGGGTACTTGACTGGGTAGCTTAACAAATTTAAAACGTTTATACTTAAAACTGATGGCTAAAAATATTGTGGATTTCATTCATCATTTAAAAAAAAAATGCACATTTTGATTTTAACAATCGAATTAAAAGTATATAAGTTATTGATTTGATTAGTCAATATTTACTAAAATGTGACGTCATAATATACTATTTTCATACAAAAAAGCGTTTTTGACATTTCATAAAAAGTTGCTGATTTGACTAGTTGGAAAGTAGCCAATTATTATTTTGATCTCACTAAAGTAAACATAAAATCTTATGCAAGTTTTATGAATCAAACGTAAAAATAACTGAGTGATAATAAATCACATTCGTTACCAATAAAGTACATAACAGAGCTATTTCTTCCTGAATGCAGTTACAAGGAGAGCGCGTGGTTAAGCCGGGTTATTCTACACAGACCCAAATTGCTCCTACCGTACCATCCGATTCTGATTTTTTTTACCATACTAAAGCAATAGGTAGATACATACCGAAGTACCTATTAAAGTCCATTTTAAAAGCGGAGAAAAGTTTTATTCCCCCGAAAATCTCGTCGCGAGTGAAACGCGGTCTGCAAATTTAGACTTTCCATGATCTCTACTTACTACTGTTATATCTCTCTTGCTATCTGTAAACCTGCTATAACTTTAAAATTGTTTTGATGAATAAAAGGTTGTAGAAGTTTGTAATTGGCTATTGATTGTTTGTTTCGTTGGCAAATAAAAAACACGATAAACATGTAGCCTGGTGGATCAACCCATTGTACCAGCAATATAGTTCGCTGATTTCCTTCACAGACCGCAAACTCTGATGTAATGGAGTAACTCGTGTAATAACACCAGGGTTTACCTATAGTTGTTTATAAATCGTTAGATTTATAGATAATCTTTCTTACTAAAGAGCT
>JARACY010003535.1:0-32571 GCA_029255725.1 Scrobipalpa atriplicella | reverse complement strand
CCATCTTGGATTTTCATGACCACAGGAAGTTGCCCTTTATTGGCCTCTATAATATTTCTTCGAGCATTTTCTACCTATCTCTCATCGTTAAGGAGATATTCGACTTTTTGTTTTGTATGGCGGCCATTTTGTTTTTCACAATTTCGGATTATTTTTAACAGCACATGCCTTTGCCCAGGGTGTGCTCCAAAGTTAGTTTGAGGACCCTCCCGCTATCTATGATATCTGGGAAATGGGGGGTTTTTTCAAGATGGCTGCGAATCCACATGGTCCTGGACCACAATTTTTTTTTTTAAATAGAGTGACCCATAATTCGTAAGTATGCCAATTTTCAACAAAAACCGTTCGATTCCCGCGACAAGGCTAAATTTTAGCCAGAATGACTGGGTAATTAGACAATGTACTAGTTTTTTTTTTTGACATTATTTATGGAACACCCACGTGGAACACTGAGCGTTATGTAAATCATAAGACAAGTTTGATGCCTTAACCGACAGCAATATGTGCCAATAAAGTTACTAAGTCTTCTTGATAAGTATTTTTCTCAACATTTGAATTACCTATCTTTTGCGACACGGTTGTGGAATACCTCAGTGCATGCAATGCAGATGTTATCACTCGTCGCACGTTACGAATGTCGCCGAACATGTCGTCCAATCCAAACATGTCCCAAACCTGCCAATTTGTCGACACCAACTGTGTGGAAATTCAGGCAAGAATTTACTTTCTGCTGCACTCTTATGTATGGCTGCAGTGAGTTTTTAATAAATACTTTTTTACCGAATTGAATTTAGGATAAAGTCTAGATTTATTTGAAGATCTTTTTTGCGATTTTAAATTTTTATTTTAATATGCTGAAAGTGACTGAACCATTTTTTAAGCTTTTGTGGTGGTGTATATGTTTGTCATAATTTGTTGTGTCATAATTTAATTGAAAGAGTCTGCCATTTTCATACAACACTCTATCTTTTCTTTATAAAAATTAATTATCGTTTTGTTTGTCCACAGGTAAAAAAAACACTGATCAACTCGTCTCAAACAAGCGGTTGTATTAAGAACAACTAAAATAACTTAACTTAAACAAATATTTCTCAAATTTAGTTGCACAATGGGTACCACGCGTGAGGCATGCCTGTTTTTGTACAAAAAGCAAAACAATTTTGTTTTGTCTACGAGAAGGAAAACACTTAAGGGCAAGGTGAACACGACCTTTATAAATTTAAGTTATTTACTCATTTGGGTATTTTTTTTAAATATTTTAGTTGTGTAATACTATGATTATGACGATTTTATTTTTTTAGCGTTACTTACTGGTAAGGCTGTTTCTACGTCAAAGATTTGATCCTAGGTCGAAAAAATGATTTCTTATATATTATTTTGTAGTAATTATTTTGTACCAAGTATTTTTTATTAAAGTTACTTACCTCGATGTGGTGCCGGGTTAGAATAGAATCACCCCATAACTTCCTGCGGGTGTCGTAAAAGGCGACTAAGGGATAAATCCAAGGAATGGGCAGCAGCGTTTCCTGTGAATGGAAAACTTCTACTGCGCTCACCAACCCGCCTGCCAAGCGTGGCGAGTATGGCATATATCCCCCAATTTTGGGGAGGCCCATGTCCAGCAGTGGACTGTTGTGGCTGATGATGATGACCTCGATGTAGGGAATTTGAGCCAGTATAGTCTGGTTCCTCAAGTCACACGATATTAGTATCTACCTACTTATTATGTAAATATAGAAATGATTCAATCGTATACCATTACATTAGTATTAATCCAATTAATAATTAATCAATGATTGATTGATTTCAAAATCGGTCCATACAAAAACCACCTCAGGTAGCAAAAGCTTTGATCTGACCGCCAAACCAACAAGACGAAACAATATAATCAATTAATAGTTTCTTACAACAATTGCACAACACTAATCAAACGCTAATTATACCATACAGAATAACCCATCATAACAGCATTACCCAGCTTTACAAAAAGTTACTTTATACCTTCAATATTAAAGGTCATTTCTGGTTGAAAGATTAAGGTGCTTAGGGCTTTCTGATTTGGTTTAAGGGTATCAGGAGATCGTGATTCTCCAATGGGTAAATAATGACAGTAAATATTAAAGTAATACCGAAGACCTTGTAACCAAGCTCAGGTTTCTAAGAGGAAATCGTAGATTACTTATTGTTAGGTTTTACAAGGCTGGTTAGAATAAAGCATCATATGGTTTAGCCTTCGTTAAGTTACTATACTCCTGTAGTCAGCTCATAACATTAATTACCATAAATAAAAACGCTCTATTGGCGTTGTTATTAAGATCAAATGAGTAATGATACCTAATCGGTATAATATATAAAAAAAATGCAATCAAAGTTAGCTTTTCATCCGGAATAAATGTAGAGATTAAATCTGACAAATAAACAAGCCAAATAGTAAAATATCACATTATTATCTTCGTCACAGTTATTATAATTTGTCATACTGTCGCCAGCAACTTTCTGTTGACACAAATTATCTAAAATCGTTTCCACCATCACCTAATAAACTTTAACAAATAACTTCTTTCACCAACACAGAAAGAAAAATATGTGTTTATATTAAAACCTGTCACAATATATCATATTCCGTTTTGGAATGCAAACATGATAATTTTTCACACATTCGTTTATTTCTTATGAGCTTTTTAACTAATAAAGCTGTCATCACTAACTAGAACAAAAGACGGTCGGTAATTTCACAATTCTGCGTGTTCGGTCTACCTGTGCTTGCGGTTTGGGTTAAGTTTTAAACGAGTAGAGTTTATGGCATGACTTTATTTAACTTTATGTATCAACCAGATTATTACACAAAATTAAAAGATATATTCCAAAACCTTTAAAAAATGTGCAACATAATACGGTAATGATGATGTCAGAAGGATGTAAAACACATACATACACTTACTCTTGAACCATTTTTCATAAAAAAATAAGAATAAATAAGAGTTTTTTTTTACACGGCTAAAGATTTTTACTTTAACAAGAAGAGTTTTTGTAAAATAGTAGGTACCCAACCCTCTTTTTTATTTTCAACATGATGTTTTCCGCTATTCACAGTTTTATCAAAACAATTGACGGTCTGTATTTTGCATGGTCAAACTTTTAGACATTATTATTTGATTGTGACGTCAAATTTCTATTACATAGTTCTGTAATGTAAGAGAAATTTGAAGTCGTTTAAGAAAAAAAATGTAAACGTTAATTTCCCGCTATCTACTTATAAACAAACCTCACATTTATATTGTAGTTGCACCGCAGGGGACCTCTTATTTATTTGAAGGCTCCATAACTGGTACTGCCACAAGGAAGATACCATCTTTATCTCCTACTACCTAATGATATTATCTTTTAGTGGGAATATTAGCAGTATATACTCATTTGCATTACCAAATAGGTAATAAAGTTGGAGTGTTTTATAGATGTTTCGGTACTATGAGTACGTAGAAGTTTCGTAGCGGCATGAAATGAGATTTTAAACAATTGATTAGTTACAGTCCAATAACAAAGGATATATTTGAATATACTAGATATATTTTTACATGTTATTACTTACAAGAAAACTCCAGAAACACATCACAAAAATCAGACCTTTATTTCAATCCAGACTGCATAAAAACTTAACGCTTCGATTCCAAAATACTTTCTTTATTAGCAATACGTGATCAGCTCGTCTAAAGTGCAGGCCTTTTCACAGCATTCAGACACGATTCCTGTGTCTCTTTTCCCTTTTCCAAACTGCCTGGCCTTGTACTGAGTCAGCCAAGGATATCCATAGTCGTAGTCCAAGGAGTTCTTCTTGATTAAAGGTATGGTTTCACAGATAGCTGCAACGGTCTGCGCCAGTCTCCTTCCGCAGTACTTCTGCGCTGGTGTGTCGAAAGACGGCCTTTGACAAAGAGATAACATCACTGAAGAAACCAGAAGAACTAACAAAGACAGCTTCATTTTTGTAGACGATGTTTCAGAAGGTCTGATCCGGAAAGCAGTGGAACTATAAATGTGCCAAATGAGAAACTCATCCCTGTTTTATATGGTCCATTGATAAATATTCAACAAGGTAGTGAGTTGGGACTAACGAGACCTGAATGTGTTCTTAGGAGGTCGTATATGACGTCTTATTACGGTCTGATGAGTACAGGATCTTGATGCAGCCTGACTCAAGTGGGCGGTTATATTTGGAGATAGTTTTGGTGGTTTAAGCTTGACTTGTTTACGTCTGGTTATTTTGGTCTACTTGTTTTGATAGTTTTTCCTGGAAGTACCTAATATGGTGCTTTACCTATTATTATTGTTTCGTTATACAAAAGTTAGTGAAGCTACGGTTGTATGTAAGATAATGGGTGGACTCTGCCTTTGGTCAAAACTAAGTACCCCTAGACTTTAAATTAAAGCCAACCAATCAAAATATTAAAAAAAAACACCATACAGATGTATATTGTATAACAGTTACCTATTCGCACATTATTTGACAATACTCTTCAAAAAGATATGATGGGTTATAATAAACCTAACTAATTTTATTAAACTCCCACACCATTGACGGAATTAAAAATAAACAAAGCAGATAAGGATTAAATAACTACTAAAATAAAAACTAAATAATACAAAAGTGGCTTTATCAGGATATCTGTTTAATCCGAGGTTTAATCTATCGGTCGATACCCTCGGTTAAGTGGAGAGTTTAGTTATCTGAACACTTCGATAAGTTAGATTAGATTCGTTAATGTTTCTATCCTATCAGAAAGACGCCGGTCATTGTTGTCCTGATGTTAAATAGATTATCATATAATATATATTGGAAGCCCGAATGGTGTAGTGGATAGGGCCGCGGCCTTCTATGAAGGAGGTCGTGGTTCGAATCCCACCACGTACCAATGCGTTTTTCGAATTTCATATTTACGTTTATTCGGCGCTTTTACGGGGTGAAGGAAAACATCGTGAGGAAACCTGCACACACCTACGAAGAAATTCAAAGGTTGTGTGTAACCTAATCTAGGATTGGGTCTGGTTTCCCTTCTGGGTTGCGGGGGTCAGATTTATTTATTTAATAAGAAGCGCCTATAAAAGACATCAACGCATTCATAAAAAAATAACAGTGGACCTAGGTATACAATTATAACCACATTAACCACAGGTTTATATTGTCCGGCTCTCCCTAGAATTCACGCTTAAAATCCGTTTATAGTTACAATACACTTTGAAAGATCTGCTAATCTATATTATTATGATCATTCATCGTGTATAGAGACCGGACGAAAGATCGCTCTCATCAAAATATTTAAGCCTATTAAGGCGGCACTTAACACTGATTGCATGTCGATAATGTCTATAGAAAGAGGTGTGATACCGCCTTAAGGTGATATTAGGAGTATGGGATAAGAAGCTAGCGGGAGGAAAATAAGGTTATGAGCATTTTTGGGCACATTAAAGAGGTACTTAAATGATAAAATCATGTATCATATGGGCCATAAGGTTATTAGCGAATAAAATGTAAAACGTTGGCCAAGGAAAATTAAGGTAAACATTATGAAATCTTTACAGGGAAGATGTAAGTTTACCAAATTAAAAAACTATATTACTTGTGTGAATGTGGTCATATTTAAAAAAATAAAACGATGTGTAGATTGTGTGTTTGTAGTTATTGTTCGACAAAAATCTTGTAAGTACATAAAAAGTCGTGCCCAGTTACAAAAGGCAGAAATAACAGTGATATATTAAATCAAACGCCCATCACTCACATCATAACCCTCCTAATCTATAATTTCTTCAATCTAGTCACGAAAGATAAGTAATTCCCAGACGAGAACGATCACTACCATGTCTACCTGCATCACTTTAACCACTGGTTAGCGAGAACTCAGGAAATTAACTGAAGATAACCTGTTAATGTGATCATTATAGTTAACCGTCAGTTAGTGGGACGACTTGTGTAACTGTACTTGAGAGTAAATTGGTGATCGAGTTAATAAATGCATGCAAGAATAATTGTTTTAACCTTCACATAAAAAAAAAAAAACTTGATTGCTTACAAAGTATGTAAAGTAAAACAGATAGTATATCTAATTTTATATTCACCATGCCTGACAGAAAGATTGGTGAGCGCATGATATACAATTAGATGTTATACGATATTCACAGAAAGCGCTTCTGTTTTTACTGGATTTTTCTTAGTAGGTGCTAAGAACCTACTTGGCTTTTACAACGTCCAGACTTCAGATTACAAATTATTCTCTGATAAAGTGAGATTATATAAAATAAAATCTCAACAAAAAAGGGCGCCAGATTTCTCCATTGTAAAGTCAATAATAAATTAACTTACCTACAAAACAAGTTCGATAAAATTTCAACCATCGACCACAAATTACATGCCCGGATTTAACTTACGGTTTAACTTTCGTTTGGTATTTAAAGGTAACACATATTAAATTAAGTTTAAGTTTAACCTTTGGTCGGCCATTGTTTCGCAAACGGTACCTCAATTACAATGAGCAATTCATTACGTACATTACGTTACTGATCTCTTATTCGTGGCCTTCCAATGGTCGTATCGATTATCGGTATTAAGCCTTATATGAGATTGGTGAAGATTTGTGCTCAGTAATTATCGGTAAGAGTAAAAGTTGAGAAATTGAAATCGCACTTAATTTCCCTTTGTAAGTTGAATAATAGTCCAATACAAATCTGAAATGTAGTATTATCGTGTTGACCAATGTCTCGATGAACCCTGTCATCAGAGTTTTCAAACCGCGCCTTAGGTTTCCCTCACGGTTTGTGATAGGTAAGAGTACCTTCATCCTTGCTTCATCCTAAATCATAACTGACTTTTCCACTAAAGTGGCTGTCTTAGTGGTGAGTATCTATCACCCGTGCTATACCGGGTGAAATTGAAATCATTCGACAAATTTTGAGGGTGAGTTCAGTCCACGATACTGATCAACTTTCCCCATGAAACATAGACTTTCATAGTGAAGTCAGTCAGCTGACCGGGCCGTTTGTATGGGAGGTCGTTTTTTTTTACATCTGACATTCCATTTTTCATAGGGAAAGTTGTTAATTTTCGTGAACTGAACTCACCCTCAAAATTTGACGAATGATTTCAATTTCACCCTTACTATCTCTATTACATTTTCCGTGCCCTAGACTACTCAAAACTTTATGATAGTTTAGCAGCTAAACTTTAGCTAATAGGTATTATACTATTCTTTGGTTTAGTGTCCGAAGTAAAAGCATGAGAAAGTTCACGTCTTACCCAATAGCTTGACAGATTACTCTGATACAGTCTTATGAAACAGGTTAGGGTCAGGAATAGATATCAGTATCGCCATAATTCTAAAATCTAATTACTTATCGCTTTGTCTCTCCATATCTTCTACCCACATGGATAATAAATCTTCACTAATAAAAGAATAGGCTCATAATGTATTGGAACCACAGAGCAGATGATAATAGGATTACTCTTACAAAAGAAATGAGGGTAACTTGAACCAACTAGCTCAGCATATTCGTAAGAAAAGATGTTTTTCCTAAATAAACCAATATTATTTATTATGGATTTTGCTTGATAATTTAACTGTGTTCTTAACTGGAAGAGCATAACTTTTCTAAAAGAGATCAACATTATTATTTATGAAACTGAATTTAAAAGGAACGTATCATTTTCTTACAAACGCTCGGCTCTACATTAATAGGTACAGTGGGCAGAGTTACCACTATACTGGCTATACAGTATAACCAGGTAGATATAACCAGTATATATTGGTCCCGACCTGCTGCCCACTGTATCTACCTCCATCAAAATGTTTGAAATGTGAAAAACACAAATATCCCAATGAGCTAATTTTGACCCATAGGTACGCCATTTTTTGTTGCTTGAACGTTTTTGATTTCTGGCACAGGCTCTTTTTCATCAAAGTTTTTTTTTAGCGCAATTTTACTTCCAAAAATCTGTCTCTAGGGCTTGTATTTATAAAGCGACCTCAAGATTGAGAGCAATATTGAGTGCGGATTTGACAGGTAATTTTGTACTGGAATGACATTTCTGATACGAACTCAAAATCGCTGTCATTCTTGAGAGCTGATTATAAATACGGGCCTTAATAGTACTCTCGACCGCTACAACTAGTACCTATATTTTTTCCTAGCTTTTGTAGGTATATGTTTAGTCTAAAGAGTTTTATGGTCGGTGGTCCTATCATTACTGCACTCCGTCAATGCAGAGAAAGCTTTGTTTGAAAATACGTGATTTGTCTCTCGTTTGGAAAGTTGAAATGATATAGGGAGGTCTCGTAATAGTCAGTCCAGTTGTATTGACTAGAGAAAATAGAATATTAACTTTATACAAGAACTTGTATTATGGGATGGTGGATGGAGTAGTGGATAGGGCCGCGGCCTTCTGTGCAGGAGGTCGTGGTTCGAATCCCAATGTGTTTTTCGGTTTTCGAATTTCATTATGTACGTTTATTCGGCGCTTTTACGGTGAAGGTAAACATCGTGAGGAAACCTGCACACACCTACGAAGAAATTCAAAGGTTGTGTGTAACCTAATCTTGGATTGGGTCTGGATTCCCTTCTGGGTTGCGGAGGTCAGATGGCAGCGCTCTGTATAAAAACCAGTACCCTCGTTCAATAACATAGATTAGGTAGCCGACCCCGAGAGATACGGGAAAAAGGCTAGGAAGATGATGAACTTGTATTAATCTTGACAATATTCTGAAATTAAAATGTTCAATATTCTCCTTTCATTTTCGTCATAGTAGTTATATATTCATGTTCTCTTGTATTGAATACGTCGTACTATTTTAAAACATGAATATGGCCAGACAGCCCCCAGACGTGTTATAAACACCCATCAATGGCTCAACACGTCTATTTATAACGTAATAAGGCCATGTATCATTGTACGTCATTTCATAACGTTGTCTTACGCGCGTCTGCGCTATTTTTGTATCCATAACGCGCGTAATATTTCCCAATGAATGTGTATGCCTACATTTATACCGGGTGTAAGGGATGGCTTCCCGCAAAATAATAGAGTTTGCTCAGTCAACGAAACTGAACAACTTTCACCAGGAAATTCTTTCAGGAAATGATTTTTGAGTTTTTCATACAAATTGTCTAATCGAGGTGTTAATTTTGTATGGGAAAGACAAAAAAGTTGTTCAGTTTCGTTGACTGAGCAACCCCTATTCGTTTGCGGGAAGCTGTCCTTACACCCCGTATAACCTAACTATCCTATACCTACTATAACAAAGCCGGTAGTGGTCCACAAATACGTGATGGTACCGCGTTGGCTCCGAATTCCATCGCTCGAATTATAATCATCCTCGGCTCCTCGCTCCGACCGATAAATCTTTCCTCACGCGCAGCTTTATATAGTGCATGGATTCCCGATTCCGATAATTTGATAAACGTATCTGCATTTTTAATTAATTAATAATAAATAAATAATATAAATAAATAAATTAATAATAATTTAATAATAATATTATTAAATTAATTAAATTAAATTAATAATAATTTTATGTTGATAGTTAGTGTGGGAAATCAAAATACAGGGGAGGGGAGCTGCCCCCCCCTCGGTACGCCCATGCATCAAGGTTTTAGGCGATGTGCTCTTGTGATGACACTCACTCTAGGAGAGCGGTGAACGAGAAAATAGAGATAGATAGATAACACGTTTATTTGATACTACAGACACAAAAACACAAAAAAGGTTCTCAAATTAAATTAAAACAGACAAAAAGAAGCAATAGATAACATGTACATGTAAACTTAAGACAATGTGTGCTGTAGCAGTGCAAATAGGCAATAGCTCAGCGTCAAAATTTGCTCAGGAGTAAAGCGCTGGTTTTCAGCTACAACCTAGAGGAAAGCGCGGTTACGGCTGAACGAGCCAGAGCTAGAGCAAGCTTACACTGAAGTCTAAACGACACACATCCACAAATAATAAATAAGTATAGAATATTTTCCTATAGTATATAGGTAGAATACCTTATGTAATAAACATAAAGCAATCCCAAGAATGGAACTACTCTCCAAATCAGGAAAGACCCATATCCAGTTGTTGACTCTATCCGGTCATATGAAAAAGCAATCTTGAAATTAATAGAATGGTGTCCATATACCGATAATAAAATAAAAGCAAAAACGTGCATAGTTCGGAGCGCGATGATAGTATGACAAATTAATCGTGCGCCCGCGCAGACGGTGGCCGCGCCGCCGTAAATATGGCGCGTGAACTGGATACAGACAGGCTTTGTAGTTTTGTGGTATTTATATGAGGTGGTGAAGGAAATTTCTGTAACAAATCCAGATTTGAATAGACATAGATAGTTAGCAGCTTGCCACCGGACTCTATTTAGGATTGGATCTTAAAAGCTTCTAAGTGAGTTTGGCCCATAGCAGGCCCTAGGTTAATGTAGGAATATAATTCTATAGTCTTTCTTACTACTACAGCTACATCAGCCTAATACGGTTCTAAGCTTTTTGGGGCGGGATGGGATCTACCTCCTAATGGTCCACCCCGGGCAACGGCAACACAGGCTTGCCTGTGAATAAGTCCGACTAAACGATCCCAACAAAGCGGTGGTGGGCTCGCGACCACCCTCTCACCGGAGTCCGGCGCCAAACAGTTTGCTGTGGTCCGTCACAGTAACAGGCGTCTTCTGGGTTAGCTCGCTCCATCTTCGGCTCTGTCACGGACATCGCTGACCTTTGTGTCTAGAGTCAAAAGCTAACTCATTCCAAGTAAAAAAAAGCTTATTGCTTTTGGCGATTGTAGTTAAAAAAATTAACTCGAATGATGTAAACTAAAGATCAACAACCTCGCGGTGGCGTTTTTCCGTTTCACCAAATTATTTTAATTAATTGACACAGACAGATAAATGAACCATGTCAGGTATTTGGACGACGCACATTTTGCGTAAGTTTGTTTAATCTCTGCCAAATATTTAAAAAAATCAGAGAGAGCTAACGATTTGTCATACTTAATTATGTTCAGCTACAATTCATAGTTATTTTTCATTGTAGTGTATTCATTAATCTGAGTATTTATCTAGATATAGAAAAAGTCAAGATATTAAAAGTGGAAAATTTGCCTCACTTGCCATCTCAAAAGCTAAACCTTCGCAAAAAATTAAACAGTTGACGAGCTTTAGTACATATTGATCAATATTTCTTCCATGCTCGAATGGGGGCAATAGAAAAACATAGAATGTTCCAGCTGCCCTTCCTCCTGGGCATGCTGAAGAAGTCAGCAAAAGGGATTCGAGGGTTACAGTGTATTGTACAATAGTCGATGGTCTGACAACCTGTCACTACAGCAGCGATACACATTACAATCTAAAATTGCCCTCAATTTTCGTGTGGCGAAGGCGCCTTTTACGAGGCGTTTTACGCTGTGCCTACCCCGTAAGGGATAAAGGCATGACTTTATGTACTTAATGTACTTATGTATTGTACGTATGTATGTTAACGAGAAAGTGAAATATGACTTCCAATTTATTCCATACAACTTAAACCACGGTGAGCATGTTCCATACAAATTGATGCGGCCATTTCAATCAGGACAAATAGCTGTTTGATTGGTGTCGACTCTCTCGTAAACCGTGATGTCATCCCTTGCATTTCAAATTACATTCACATCAACGGCCATTACGGAAATTATCTAAGTAGGTTTGTGGTCTGCTGTTCTATTAACGAGGTTCATACACCTACTGCGCATAATAGTCCTTCCAACCGTTTTTCGGTGATGGCGGCCGATCTCCGATCTCCCAGAGATGTGCTAACTGCGCGGGACTAGTTGTTAGTTCCCAAGTGTTTGCAATACACACAAGTGCACTCTATATTTCTTCAATCTCTTATTCTGATGGGACTGGCATGACTAGAGAGAAATCAGGCGCAGGACCGAATATCCTAACTAAACTAGTAACACCACACATAGTCATTGTCCCCTGCCGGGAATCAAACCTTGGACCTCCGTGTCGTGAGCCCAAGGCTCAGACCACTAGACCACGGAGGCAGTTGCCCTAGAAATACCTTGGTGTGGGAAACTGATAAAATCTGATATTTTATCATCTCTTTATCTTTATCTCGGCAAGAAAAAAAAATAGGCATAATAGTCCGCAAGCAGCCTTCAACATACATACATACATAAAATCACGCCTTTTTCCCTATTGGGGTAGGCAGAGCAAAAACGACCTAAATAAAGGTCATTCCGCCACGTCTGACAAGTTTTGAGGGTTATTATACAGGTGATTATGTATATTGCTATAGTGACAGGTTGTCAGCCCATCGCCTAAATTGCAATACACTGAAACCCTCGATTCCCTTAGCTGATTTTTACAGCATGCACGGGAGGAGATGCAGCTGGCACATTCTATGTTTTTCTATCACTCCCAGTCCAGCATGGAAGTACTACCGATTTTCATAATAAATCGCTCCGGCTCCGCTGCATAGAGTTATTTCCCAACAATGCTACGAGGCAAGCCATCCGTCAATACCTCCGTCATACATCTTCCTTATCTTTAATTTATTCCAGCACCGTACCACCATCTCCACGGTTTGTATGGAATAATTGGATGGAATTATGACTGTGTTATAAAACCTCCTTACTTTATTAGAGGCAAGTAATGTAATAATCAATATTTCACTGATAAATTGGCAGCGGAAGCATGGACTTAATGCACTTTGCCGTTTGTATAAAAAAAAGTTGGTTTCAATCAAGGAGTTTCAATATTTTGCTTGCAATGAGGTACTGGCCGGTTTTATAGTAAAATAAATTGATATTATTTTTTAAATTTTATTTTTACATTGTTTTTCATTCCAATCAGCCAGTAGTAGCTTTAATGAAAAGAGGTTGCAATTAGCGATGAAGCACTGGCCAGTTTTATACAGATAACTTATTCCGTAAGCCATTAGATAATTTATTTATTCTTTTATTAATTTATATGGCATTTTTGTACAGGTTTTCTATTCGAATCAGCCAGAGTTAGAATTTTCCACTAGTTTTCCGAATTGAAAGAGGTTTCATAGAAATGTCTTCTTTAACTTTAAGTACTTATTTAGCGTAGGTACTCTGTGTAGGTATCAGTTTCTAATAGTACCCGTTACATGATGGTAAACAACTAGGTGGAAGCAACAGTTATTCAATCGATATGCAATGCGATGAAAGTAATCGATATTCATTGCATAATACAGTCTTAGCTGTAGATAGAACGACAGTCTTTATTTACATTTGCTACGGCGTAGCGATCGTATGATCAAGTTTCGAGAAATAACTTTAGCTAGGCGTTACTGTTACTGTTGCAGCTAACTGCCTCCGTGGTCTAGTGGTCTGAGTCTGAGGAACCTAACCTAACCTAACCAAAATTAGAAACAACAACACAAAGTCAAAGCCAGGAATCGAACCCGGGACCTCCGTCTGATCTCTCATTTACCACTATTAAGATTTATTTGGCGTAGCGAAAACAGCTCTGGATTTTTGAATTTCATTGCCGTGATTTTATTTTATTAATGCTTTGCCTACTATTTCAACTCTACGTCAAAGCATTTTTATAGATTTTTTGCACTCACAGTGCTATATTATTTCTAAATAATACTTATTAGAAATAATAATTAAAAAAAAACTCGTATACATACCTACTTATCTGTCGATAAGTATAAGGTAAAACGTCTTCTATCGATAAGTATCGATACGGAACAGAGCTTGCGTGCAAAGTTGTCGGCAGAGTCAAATGAATCCCACTTGGCCGGGCGGAGTACAGTCGAGTGGAAAATACTCAAAACTCGACACGAGGCTCGAAACCCGATACCCTTGATGTGATGTTGCGTTTGACGTACAGTCAGCTCGTCCAGTTTTACATAGGTTGTCCAAGCTTTGAATTGAAAATGAATTTGAAAGAAATCATACTTATGTGTGAGAAAATACATATTTATTACTCAACATAGATTTCTAAACCATAGTGCAACAAGCGGTTCAAAACTTAACATAGATTTCTGAATCACGGTGTAACAAGCGGCTTAAAGCTTAAAGATTTCTGAATCACGGTGGACACACATTTACACGGCAAGAAGATCTAGTCATAATGTGAATTTAATACATTCACTATTATATGTAAATTATACAAACCTCGCTTCTCCGTAGCAAATCAGAGCAGCTATTGTGTTAATGCTGTTTTATTGTTTGGGGTCTATCGGACCCTTGTTTGTTAAATTTTAATCATTTCTGGATTTGTTTCATTAAAGAAAGATTAAAAGTTCATGTTGCAGGGGTGAGGTGCTCAGATTGTACATTTTAAAGATTAAAACGCTTGAGTACTTAGAAGGAGATAAGCAAATGTTCTGTAGTAAAGTTAGCAAAAATATTATAAAAGAACAGCAATTCGTCAAATGTGACGAAAGCCGGCTCTTGCCGCAGATGTTCTGCTCACCTCGTAAGAGATAATACTCTCAATTTCCTATCTAGATACCCATGGTACTTACATACTTGCCAATTGCCTCCGTGGTCTAGTGGTTTGAGCCATGGGCTTACGATCCGGAAGTCCAGGGATCGATTTCCGGCGGGGGACAATGACTTTCTTTTGTTGTTTAGTTTGGTTAGGACATTGCAGGCTGATCACCTGATTTTCAGAAAAGTAAGATGATCCATGCTGTCGGATTGGTCGGTCCTGCGCTGCGCTTGATTTTCTGGCCCATCAGAATAAGAGATTGAAGGAACAGAGAATGCAGTTTTGTGTTGCGCAAACATTTGGGCACTAAAACTAGTCCCGCGCAGTTGGCCGATCTCTGGGAGATTGACCGCCATTACCGATCGGTTGGGAGGACTATATGTTTTATATTCTGAATATTTGGCTCACAAGTTTTTCCCACAGTTCAACTCTTCTCTATCTTACTATTTCTTTGCAAATGTTAAGACTTTCGTTAAATAATAATAGAATGTGTACTTGTCGGTCCGTTTGTCATAGCAGCCATTGTTCTGTCCGGTCACATATCGCTATTTTACCCTTAATGGTCGTTTATTTCTTGCTATGACCAAGCTATGACATTACTTAAGTTATTTTGTGTCGGTCTATGCGGCTCGGCTTTTGAAGGCGCGTAGCTCGTGCTCTTGCATTTAGATTTAGAAGAAAGACAGGGATTTTATTCAACTTATTTTCATTAGTAGATACGACGTTGTCTTCATTTTAAAGTTAATTTTTGTCAACATGTTTCATAATAATAAAAAGCGCCCGATGGTGTAGTGGATAGGGCCGCTGCCTCCTGAGCGGCAGGTCGTGGTTCGAATCCCACCACGTACCGATGTGATTTTCGGTTTTCGAATTTCATACGTACGTTTATTCGGCGCTTTTTCTGTGTTTCGGAAGGCACGTTAAGCCCCAACGGCTTATATAGTTTAATATAGTTTAATACCGTAGATATTAGTTGTTAAGCCCTGTCAGAGGCCAGTGCTAAGAATGGCGGCTTGAAAACTCTAACCTAATCTAGTTTTGGGTCTGGTTTCCCTTCTGGGTTGCGGATGGCAGTAGCTCTGTGTAAAAACCAGCACCCTCGTTCAATCACCTAGGTTATGTAGCCGACCCCGTGAGATGATGATGTTTCATAATAATAAATTTAGTATTTGGTTGGGGTATGATGATACCAAACTGAAATACCATAGCACTTACTCCGACCATATTAACAGCTTTTGACAGTAGTTACTTCCATGCTGGACTGGGAGTGATAGAAAAACATAGAATATGCCAGCTGCATCTCCTCCCGGGCATGCTGTAAAAATCAGCTAAGGGATTTGAAGGTTTCAGTATTGTAATTTAGGCGATGGGCTGACAACCTGTCACTATAGCAATACTTATACAGATCCATCTGGAATAACCCACAAAATTTGTCAGACGTGGCGGAACGACCTTTGATTAGGTCGTTTACGCTCTGCCTACCCCATTTGGGATAAAGGCGTGAATATATGTATGTATGTATGTATGTATGTCCGGGAAGAGAAGAAGCTGGTATATTCCAATTTCAACATAGCTTTGTACAATCCAACATGAAAATAAAACACAATATAATTAATCTACAGTTCGCAGCAATACACCTAGCAGTTGTCATTTATCTCCCTGAGACAGGACAATGCTTCGGGCTGTGTGTGGGGCAGGACAGTACAGGACATTAAGGCTCGTATTTATAAAGCGATGTCAAGAGTGAGAGGAATATTAAGTATGGATTTGACAGGTCGTTTTGTATTGAAGTGACATTTCTGATACGAACTCAAACTTCCTGTCACTCTTGAGAGCTGATTATAAATACGGGACTGAAACCCGAGATGTCCCGGCCTACTGGCTCGTCACGCACACTGCATATGGCGAGTGTACGTGCAATCTTTATGCTTAGATGACCTTGCAGGATGTATGAAAAAATACGTTTATTCTCTTCCTAGACCTACTGTTAAAATCAGAAGAGAGGGAAATTTAGACGTAGGAGTTATAACAGGTCGAAGTCGCTACAGCAATCAATACACGATTCTATTTAAAATATTCCTCATAAATTCAGAATTTTAGTCGTTGACTAATTTGACAACTTTTCTATGTAGTACTTAATTTTTCTTTGTTTTTTTTTTTCAGGTAAGTTACCATAAAGAAGATTATTAATAAAAATACGTATATTTACCGTTGGCTAGACGTTCCACCAGCACAAGTAGTATGTAAGTAGTACTCATAGTAATAGAATAGTTTACACATAAAAGTTGTTTTCCATAGAACAGTTTATCACCATTAAATTCTGCCTACGCACTTATTAAAACCCTATTATAACCTCATTCCTTTTATTAAAAGCGTACTAACGCATAATGTAATATGTTATTTAGTAAACTGCTACATTAAAGAATGCATATTATAATCCTAGTCGATCACAGGGCAATTTATAAACAGACACAACAGACCTTCCGCATTTGTGTTAAATAGTTAGTTAACTATTTAATTTAGCTAACTACTTAGTTAGCTTTTGTCCTGTAGCTTCACCTGTGTCATTTATATTTTTTTTTAGTCAATGGCTCAGAAGCTTTGTTTTCCAATTGCAAGTAATTGGTAAGTAATAATAATAGCTCATTATAATTAATTTTATCATAATTTTTGCATCTTCTTTGATGACTCTGCCACTGACCAAGATTAGAGTCAAAACATAGAGGTTAGTGTCTCAAAACCATTGAAAATAAAATACTTATAGACTACACAACAAACTAAAAGAATGTTTATGTTTCGGATCCAAAAATGGGTGGATATAATGCGTACTCTGAATATATCTTATATTAGTACTTACTTACAACTTACTTACTTACTTACAATCAAGGCTTACTTAATTCTAACTTAAGATATTATTGAGTTAATTCCTTAACGATTGGGCACAAGGATACGGTTGATTACCCACCTTACTTAACTTGACATAGCTAAAGACCAAGTTACGCCATGGGAGAAATAACTCGCTTATACAGGGTGTTAAAAAAATGTGTGAATATACTGATGGAGGTTTGTTAACTAATAGGTTCTTATTTTACCCAATTATTATTGTTTTTTTATTTAACAATAATTTATTTTACACAAAACTATCATAATATATAAGCAGGACATAAAAAAACAAGGACACAACAGGCACTGCTTATTTCTTAGATATTTTTTTTACAGCAGACCTACAGAAGTGATAATTTTTAATGAAATTTTTTATGAAAATATGGTTTGCAAATCACGAATGCTTATGACCAATCATCATTGTAGGGTTATCAACTGATTTTCAATTTAGAAAGGGACAGAAAGCAGTGGAGGGACCAAAATATTCATAATTTAATTAATCAAAACTTAATATTAATTACATTGAATGAAATATAAAATTAATATAATCAAAGTTATGTGAAGAACTAAAAGACCCTGTATCACATACAAAGTTCAGTTAAAACTGAGATTGAACCATTAACTTAGCTCGCCTCGTTAAGTAATTTACTTAATATTTACATTAAGTATAAGTAAATTATTAACCGAGGGAACAAAGCGGAGATGGGGCATTTTAAAATGTCTAACAGCTTGCGTACTTTTAACATGATATCCACGATGAGTTAAAAAAATCTACAAACGAGTAAAGTCGACAGCTTCTTCACTTTTCATACTATCTGTTATAAAAATGACTAATGGTCAGTGCACGCCGAGAATAGACGCGACGCGACGCGGCGCCAAGCTACTTGAAGATGCATCTCGTCTCGTTGTACCAGGAAATAACAGGCTGCACCGCGCAGACCAGCGCGACACCGCGAGGTATTTTCGAATTCAGTCAATGCAATGTCTATCTTTTTGCATAGTAAATAAGGTTCTGTATCACGCTTTTGAAGTCTCTACCCGGAATGAACTGACCCTTAAACATTTTATCGACGTGATCGGTGTATGTCGGCATTCTTATTTCATTACCTTTGCCATTAAATTTAAAAATTATGAAATTACACTCAATTGGACTAAATTTCTCAATTACCATAACCAAAGTATGCCTCGTCGCTGCCGACTATAAAGAAAGAAGGAGTACATCATTTCTGGTTAAGTTAAAAAGCCCATAACTTAATTAAACTGAGATTTTTCTAAACGAACGGCCATCACATAATGTAGGTACTTATACTTGCAGTGTAATGTAAGCTTCGCTGCAGCAGACTCTTGGAACGACCTCCTAATAAGGCCCACAATTTATCTAGGCCAGTAATGGGCCAATAACTTAATTAAGATGAGATTTCCGTGAGAGAGCGCTGCCGGGATGCCCACTACTTTATAGAGTGCGAGCTACGTTTGAACTCTCTTTATTATTTTAAAGAATAGCTTTTTGATACTTAAATGCTTTACAGTGCAGACAAAATGGGCGCTAGAGCACCCATGTATTTTGGTAGCACCCATAGAAAAAATCCAGAGACGGAAACGAAGTAAGGATTAGTAAAAGACAATTTGATTGAAATGAAAAATAAGGTATTATGAATCTGTTTATTACAGTGACCTTTGTAAAAATAATAAAAAACTCAAAAAAGTAAATTTGTTTTTAGTTCTTTGAGACTGAAATTACGCTCACATTCTAGCAGTAGGTACTTATCACTGCGAGAATGTTTTTCATTATGTATAGACTAAAGAATTTAAAGCCAATTCTTCTTAAAATTACGCAAGAATCTTACAATTTAATAAAATAACTACGAAGAATAAAGCAAAATCAATGTAAGCAAGCACAGGTACTTACTACTATGATTGAATTATGACGTCTATAAACTTGAATTTAATCCCTGTTATAATTTATACCTTTGCGGAAGTTTTCAGTAAGCGAAACCTCATACACAGTACATTTAAATCCTGTAACATACTTAATGAAGTAAATATATGTAATAGTCGCGCTTGTATCCTATACGAGGTATGCAGAGCGTCGACGGCTTATTAAAAGCCTCTTTTCGTCACGTCGTGTCATATCTGACAGTCGTAGATTCTAGTGACAGTTAAGTTAATTAAAACATGAGTAGGTATGAATAAATGCTAATTTTGAATATTAAGTAGCTAAAATATTCAGGGAGAAATTCCGTTGTTCTTTATTTAGAGATCAAAGCTCGGAATTATAATTTAAGTACAAAATAATGTTCATGCTTTTTAGGGATTTTCGTTTGTTTCCGGTTTCTTTATTAGGAAATGGAAGCTTTTAGCTACCCACAAATAATACTTTCATGTTTTTTATTAATTTTATAATTAAATTGTTGCCATTTTTTTAAATTATTAATAACGTTTGAGTATACTAAGTTGTGCTTGACTGACACTCTAGGTATGATTCGAGGGGGGGCGGGGGTTGAAACCTCCAAATCCCATCCCACTGGATACACCGATGGAGCTACGTGATTCACTATGCATTGTCCTAACCAAACTGAAAACACACAAAAAATTGCAATCGTGGGTACAAATTGACCTCTTATATTTACTGCAACGTTCGTATCTGATGTGATGTTGATGTGTTAAAACCACGAGAGAACCCTGCAATAAACAACTATTGCTTTCCTCGTCTAGCAGTACTCAATAGAGTTGTCAATTTTATGACTACCATGTGATGGTTTACGGCTATCGTATAAGAGAGTTATATGACGACTCTTATATCACTCATTGACTCCTATTAAACATATTTAAGTACTGTTAAATGGAAATTTACTTAAAGAATATAACTACTGATCTTTTGTAAGTAAGTTGTCCTCTACGAAATCTTTGTAGGTTGTCCTGAACGAATTGGCGAAAGCGCCTTTATAAAATTGATAACGTTGTGCTTGTGCCTACCCCGTAATGAAAACTGAACGGCTTACCTACTTGTTTTTGGTGAATGGAGGGAAAGTGGAGGTCTAACCCTTCAATAAAAACAGGTACCTAAGCCATTCGGTTTTCATTATGAATAAGATGAATAACACTTATTTATCGTTTGGCTATAAACGTGAATGTATAGTTATGTAATTACTTATAAAAAAATCAAGTCTAGTTAGTCAGACCAACGTCCACGTTGCAGCAACGACGTCTAATTAGTCCTAATGGTAATTAAGGAGCGTGCAACTAGCTCAGTGGCTCGCGATTCGTCGCGCCCCCTGTGCCATTAATATTTGTTAAGAGAAGTAAGTACTTAGTTGGGTAGTTGCAAGATCGCCCACACACTATGATCACGGATGTTAAGAAACAAAATAAGGAGGTAGGAACGTCTGGAAACCTTTTTTCCTAAAGTTTAAACAGTTTTAATCCGAAGGATCATCTGGCGAGAAAAATAATGACCAATCAATGTTTAAAGGTGCGTCCTCATCGAGAGTGATAATGGGCGCTTTTCCACTAGACGGCACGTCAACGGCAACGACGACGGCACGGTGACGATCACGTGACAATATCTATGGGAATCGATGACATGCCGTGACGGTGCCGTGCCGGCAAGTGGAAAAGCGTGTCATATAATTTCATTGATTTCATACATTATCTCACCTACGATATCGTCGACGGTACCGTGCCGTCGCCGTTGCCGTTGACGTGCCGTCTAGTGGAAAAGCGCCCATTCCCGATCAAAATAACAATCTAACCGCCCAACTTACCTACAATATTGTACCGATACCCCCGATGGTGCTCTCTGCTTAGATTTTACAGTATATTCAAGAAGTTTAAGTTTATACTTACTAAAATTAGCAGTGTTGACAAAAGTACCTAATTGGGTACTTGACTGGGTAGCTTAAAAAATTCAAAACGTTTATACTTAAAACTAATGGCTAAAAATATTGTGGATTTCATTCATCATTAAAAAAAAAATGCACATTTAGATTTTAATAATCGAATTAAAAGTATATAAGTTATTGATTTGATTAGTCAATATTTACTAAAATGTGACGTCATAATTTACTATTTTCATACAAAAAAGCGTTTTTGACATTTCATAAAAAGTTGCTGATTTGACTAGTTGGAAAGTAGCCAATTATGTGATGTGTTTCCTAATCTTTTAAGAATTTATTATTCGTAAACTCGAACCAACATGAACACGGTTTCAATTTCTTGAACACATCTCATTAATATCAATAAACACTTTACACTTGATGAAAATACAACATCCTTATACTATCTGTGAATGTTCTATTAACATTTGGCCAGTCGCAAATCTAGGCGCATCGCAGTGCACTCGCCAAGTTTCACAATAATTGACAACAGGAAACGCTACGCCTATAAAATAAGCAGACCACTAAGGGTCAATTTACACCGGAAAGCGACGCATTGCGCGCACTTTTCAAGGGCGTTATACTTATACAATAGAACTTTAATTAATAGATAAGTAAAAAGATAGAAATTCCATTGACAGAACTAGAAAATTCCTCGCGGGGCTTTTCTAGTTCTGTCAATGCGGGGCTCACCTATCACTTCGGGGTACTTACAACGAGATGCGTCTTCAAGCAGCTTTGCGCTGCGTCGCGTCGCATCGGTTCTCGGTGTAAATTTACAACTAATACGATATCAAAGAGGGCCGTAGAGTTAACAATTTACAGACGTCTCGCGTTTTACAACATCAAAATATACGGAATTAATTTAGAGAGCCATAAAGTCTGTTGCTTCGCAGCCCAACGTTGCTGGTTCGTTATGCAGATGAAATTATTTATAATGTTAGGGGGATGTAGATTGTTCATATTCATTCCAATTAGGTTTTGCAACGAGATTTCTCGGTCTTGTGAAATGCTGGTTTTCTTCAAATTACGAATGTAAAAAGATTTAAATATGATTGAGCTTAGCGTCAGCTTTTGAAATAAAATTTGAGAGCTTGATACAAAAAGTTACATATTTACAAAATATACCTAATTATCATGATATCCATCCACAGGACAGGAAGACTACCATCAATAAAATACAACAATTTTGTATTATTCCCCCAGCCAGGTAGTTAATGCGCCATTTTGGAATGTCAACCATTTTTTTTTCTGTTGCCGTACTCCTCAATGGATGACGATTTACGGCAGACTCTGCGGCTACAAAACTTCAACAAAAAGAACTTTTTGTCGAAATACGAGCATGACTGGCCATTCATAAAACATCGTGTTCTATTTTTAAAAGACGTATGTCACGCCACTTCGCAAGGGAATTTGTATTTTGAATGTTTACTTTTTAAACTTTGGTTCGGAATTTGAATTTTGCTTTGGAAGGTTATTTTTTAAACAGTTTGTTTAGGACTTTACGATGTCTTGGTTATTTTGTGGGAAATGCATCGGTTATTTTGATTGCTTTATTTAGCGATTACTGGCTTGCGCCTTAGGCGAACAATTTATTTAGTTTTTGATGCATCGCGAAAGTTTTTTTTTTTAAATCACTTTATCCAAGCGGCACTGAAGTGCGACCGCCAAGTCTCGACGCTATTTTAATGCTGGGCTGTCGATAAAACGTGTTAATTACAAACTAACAGCGTTTTACTGCGCTACGTGTAAACACTGGCGCACGGTGCGCCGTGTAGCACTCTCTTTGTAAATATTTGCCTGTCAGTCTGTTTGTTTGTTCGGGGGTGCATACACTGTATCGCACTATCATCGTGTATCTTTATTTTGTTTTTGAATTAGGGCAGTGACCCATTTTCTCCGACAGCGTTTAAGCAAAGGAGTTATTAGGTTTCATACGAATACAAATGAGCAGAACGGTATACTTTGAAAAGAGCATGAGGAATTTGTTGGATGCACTGTAAGCCTACCAAATTCACTACTCTCTTAAACGAATCAGAACATTACCCGCCGCTAATGGTAAGAGACTCTTAAACTTGCATCGTAGCGTTCATGTCAAAATAATGCTACAAGAGTTTGCAGTTGCTACTGTATCAGTTTGAAAGGAACAGACAAAACATGAAATTTAACTTCAATGGAGCTACGACGAAAATATTAACAGGTACATAATATGTTTCAAAGATATTGACAACTCACTTTAAAGATAACCGGTGGAGAGGAACAAAGGCTCATAAACTGATTCCTCCTTCAGTACGAACCTCGGAGCCGGTTCCGTGTCTGACGGCTCGCGTCTTGAAATTATTGTTCTCGCAAACGACTTGGCTAACTTTATTGTTTTTAGAATGTGAGCTGCGGAGGTACTGGCCGCAACCAGCTGGTAAAGTTTTCAAAATCTAGAATATTGAATAACTTATGTATCAAGAGAGTTAGATTTTTAATCATTTAACGAACTTTTAACAATTTTATAAACATACATACATAAACATAAAATCACGCCTTTATCCCTAACGAATTTATACTTCATCGAATGTTGGCATTGAAAGTTTATTCATAATTTAGACAAAGCTATTTCGGATTTTATTGCGGATCCTGTTTGCATGAAAATACAATCCAAATGTTTTTATGGGACTCCATTTTTGAGCTAGTTGGGTTTGAAATTATTAAAAAATCATCCAATTAGTAATTAAATAAATTAAAAAGCAAGGTACTTATTGGCAACATGGACGTGACATACACATTCTGAGCAAGCACTGTGTTGAAGCCATTCTGTGTAACATCCTGCTTGCAGTATTTACAATAACGAAATTATCTCTCGGCGGTTTATTTATTTTCACGGTAAATTAATGTTCTTGTAACATATCGCAAAAGGCTGGTTGTACAAAGGATGTTTTCCTTTCACCGGGTGATACACTTCATGTCAGGCATGACTTCTCAATTTCACAAATAAATAAATAGCAACTTGAAGATTTCCAAGAATTGAGCGATGGATCATGTAGGACCTTTCCGCTGTCGGCTATTGCAAGATATCTGATATGACAATATCCATTTAATGCCACGTTTTCCAGCATGGCTTGGCTTCATCTTTTAGGACAGGTGTTTTAATCTTGGCACCCAAAAATTCAATTAATATTTTCCATTTAACATTAACTGCCCTATCCTGCTTTTAAGAATATTGTGAAAATAATTCTAGATATACGGAAAACTCCAGTGAAAATACCTGAAAGCTGCCATACTAAAGACTCCCAAGTAATTAAATAAGATAAAGTCTAGGAAGAAGAAGAAATATTACATTTCAACTATATTTTGGAACACATTGTGGAACACTGTCAGTTTAAAATGGATTGCTTCTACTTGGATGACACAATGGTCCCCCGCATGACTCCGCGAATTGTTCAACCACAATCGAGAATCGAGAACGCATCTCGAGATCTCGACCAGATTGAGTATCATCGATCGATTGTGTTGTCGAACTGATCGCGTGATTCATTGCTTCGGCAGATTTACTTGCAACCTGAGATTTACACTGGATTTACTTTTGTTAGGATAAATTTAGCTCTCATCCGAGTTCCACGTATTGAGGTTTGTTTTACTTCGGAATGTTTATTTTGGACAGTTTCGTCTGACTCATTATATATTTGCCATAGGCTTCATTTTGTTGTTATTTTTGGTCGTCGACTGCTGTTTTTATGGTAAGCATAAATAAATGTTTCCATGAGAAGAGATATATTAACCAATCCTTCAAATGCATTCCTTGAAACGTCAATTCCATAAACATCAACAATGTTCCCCGTTCATCCCATTATCTACATCCTCGTACTCACTGATCACCATAAAATCTTCATAAATCCCCTTTTATGTTCCCCCAATCACTGCAATATCCTTCTTATTCCTTTGCATCAAGGCTGTCATGTACAGTGTGTCAGATTTGGTTGGTCGGATTTGGTACGTCATGTTCAATTGCGCGGAAAAGACTGATGCGTTTATAATTGGCGGCCACAGACGGTCGTACCGAGACAACAGTAATTGTTTTATTATTATAGGGATCTAGTTTAGAAATTATACGGTCGTATTGTATAATTTAATATTATTTGTTTAATGTATTTATGTTTACGGTGTTTTTATTGTATGCTATGATGTAGGAAATTGTTTATAAAGATAATGATTCGAGAACATTATTTTTTATTGTGATTAATGATCATCTGAACCAGGACGTATAGAGCTAAAGAGTTACTGAGACGTTGAGGTGTGATGGACTGTTAATCTATCACTACTACCCACACAGTATTACATTTTATAATTTAATTTATTTATATTTTCTTTTGTTGTTGCTAGTATTAGTATTTTGTAAATTGTTTGTAAATAATTTAAAAAAAAAAAAATTTGCATAGTTATATATTTTTGTATATTGTATTTATATATTATTGTATAGTTATATATTTCATTTATTTCCGATACGCCAAGTTGTCTGGAAGAGATCGCTTGAAGCGATAAGGCCGCCTTTGTGCACATTTACTTTTAAGCTCGTTCTCCAAAACTGTTTATGCGCAATTAGCAATCAAGAGTTTATCTATCTACCTATATCTAATACACTTTCTGTAATCATAACCACTCTAAGGCCCGTATTGATAAACAGCACTTGAGACTGACAGCTAGTTTGAGTCGTATCAGAAATGTCATTTCAGTACAATATGGCCTGTCAAATCCATATTTAATATTGCTCTCAAACTTGAGATCACTTTATAAATACGAGCCTAAAAGTTCGTCAGACATCGGAAAATGGAAACGGTAAGGGGCATGGCAAATAGGAAGCGGTGCGGCGCGAGCGAGGCGGAGGCGCGTCAAATTTGTATGTAATTTACGTCTGCGCAGCGCAGCTTGATTTGAAGTTTCTATACAAAAACGACGCTTCGGCGACGCAACGACGCCGCACCGCTTCCTATTTGCCATGCCCCTAAGCTGTTGATATTCTGCTTACTTCATAAGACAAAATATGCGTGATGCGATAAAATTTGTGTAAAGAAATATTTCTCTTATCCGATCATGTTATACACATAACAAGCAAAGTAATTTAGGTTAATCTGAGAATAGCCACTGCCGATTCGAAGACCTCTTGCACAAATCCAATCTTGGAGTTCACAATAAAACCGACCCGCGACAGAATTGTTGACAAAAATACGGGATCTTTCTTCAGATCTAGGTAGGGGCCCGGGAGTGCCCCCGCCAAGTCGATAACGAAGCAAGCACGGTCGTTTTCAGCAATAATTTCAACGCATATTCGATACCCCCGTTATAATTGCTAAGACACTTAAAATTAAAGTACTTACATTATTTTTTTATCTCCTGATGGTAAGTAATCACAACCCCATCCATCACAAATGCTCTGCCGGCCTTTCATGTAGGAGGAGGCTCTTTTTTTGAAAAAAATAAATTCTATAATAATTACATTACTTTAAAAACTTCCTACTAGAAATTGGTTTGCTTTTACTACTTTACTTTAGCTTTCACTACTGTTTATTCAAATTGTTACAATCGAGACTTGGCTTGGCAGATTTTTACATAACCTTTTTGTTAGGAATTCTTTGAGAGAGATCCACAAACACAATAAAAGAGAGAATTCATAATATCCTTGTAATTTGGGAATCATTTCCGCACCGTTAAATCAAACGGGATTAAAGCCCGTTTCGAACGACAGAGATTTCTGACAAGTTTTGAAAATAGAATGCTTGTAACGTTTCCGCTTGTCGTATAACGGTCACTATGCATGCGCTATTATATGAAGTGTTTGAATTTTATTTATGTTAGTTCTGCAATGGTTAAGCGTTAAGCCATCCAGTTCATGGCTGTTGTTGCTGCACAGCTGTAGCAAATTTACGCATTTCTTTAAAAACTTAAATTGCAATTTTTTTGTCTTTTTTAAAACTGGAATCTTGAAAAATTGGACACATATTCATGTTGCTGATTTTAACACGTTTTTTTTAAAAAAGCTTTATGTGGACGACATGATAGCCAATAGGAAAGAAAACGACACTCCGAGTTTAAAGCTTTACTCTACAGAGCTTTTATCACGCATTATGTAAGCCTATTGATTGGTGTAAATTATTTAGGGAAAAATCTTGAAAAGAGGACAAAATACAATCTCTCAGCTATTGTCATCTGATAAATAAACAGAAAGGACAGACAGGCGAACTGACGATATTATTACGATTGGTAGAGACAGCAAGAACAGTGTAATTTCGGCCCGCGTTCCTCGTTCCTGTAATGACACGGGCTCGACTGAGACCGCGCCTCTCAATATGTAGCGTCGGCAAAACAAGGTGCACTTAATACGGTATTTTAAACAGCGGTAGAGACAGCAGAAGTATGTACATGCAAATTAATTTAACTAAAACAGGAAGTTGAAAGTGAAAACTAACAAAGTTAAAAATATAGGCAGGTATAATTTGACACACTCAGATAAATCCGGATAGTCTTTTCACACCATCTTCATCAGCTCATATAATGGTCCACCGCGAGGGGCACGAGCCTCAATTATAGTGATCGGACCTTAGTTCTATCACGTGGGCCTAGTACGGATTGGTCGACTTCACACACAACCCTTGAATTTCGTCGCAGTTGTGTGCTGGTGACCTCTTTATGTTTTTCTCTCGCACCTTGAAAGCTTTTTAACAGTACTTTTTTTTTAAATTCTTTATTGCGCACAGAAGTATTCATACAACACAACAGATAACACAAAGACAAGTACAACACAGGCGGCCTTATTGCTAAGGTAGCAATTTCTTCCAGGCAACCTTTGGGTGAAAGAAAAAAGCGTAGTAGAAAGCGGGATACTGCAACCCTGCTCAAATAAATAAAACAACTACTCAAATAAAATAGTACTTTGCTTTATGAGAAAAAGCTTTTTTTGCGGAGGTTCTTCTCCAATGCAGCTTTTTGCACCTAAAACTGAAGATTTCTGAGGTTATGTATGTGGGGTCATCTTATCGACTGACTGTGTGACTGACGTGGCAGAGACGCTCTTTCTGAGATCGTTGATGGTCTTCCTACTCCGTAAGTGACGCTGGCGTGACTTCTTCCTCTTCTGCAGACCGTACCGCCAAAGCTCGGTTTCCGCTCGGGCGATCCCCGCGTAATGACGATCCTGTACCGTCGGCAAAAACACTAATAACCCATTGTGTTGCGACAGACAGACTCGACGACCGACGACACAATACCAATGGTTGATTGCTCCCATTCGCATTTTGGTTGCGGTTATATGGCGGTTATGCGGTTATTATAAACAATTATTGGGTTGAATAATTTTCAAGATTGGAACAATGATTGACCAGTGACCACTGTATGCATGGTGCGGATGTGTTCATTTTCGATACGTACTCAAAGTTCTTCTTCAAAGGGCACCGCCATACTTTTCGCAGATGTGTGTTGCAGTTGCAGGTTGCTATAGTTAAATAGCTTTTAAACATAAATCTTTACCTGTCTTGTCTGTACAATGCTGGATAGGAAGCGATAGAAAAACATAGAATGTTCCAGCTGCCCTTCCTCCCGGGCATAAATGATATTTTATGAATAAATAAACTAAACTAAACATGCTGTAGAAGTGAGCAGAAGGGATTCGAGGTTTACAGTGTATTTATGGGCTGACAACCTGTCACTACAGGTATACATTACAATCTAAAATTGCCCTAAATTTTTGTCAGACGTGGTGATGGCGCCTTTTACCTCGTAAAGAATTAAGGCGTGACTTTATGTATGTATGTTGTTTGTACAGTAAAAGTAGCAATTAAAAAATAGCACTTCAATAATTTCATTCATTCAACGGAATAAATATTTATCAATACAAAACTGAGAGAGGGATTTACGACGTAAATGACAAGAGCTTTTAATCTGCCTCGTAAAATGTTTACCGCATTTCATACATTGTAATAGATGGGTATCGAACAGACTGACTAGCGATCGAGTGATAAACGAGTGACAGACAGACAGACTGGCGACACATAGTGGTATGTTTACCATGACACTTCCTATTTTGCTTATACCAACTACATAACATTTGTTCCATGTAGTCACTTTGCTAGTTCCTTTAAAGGGACTAGTGAGAAATTTTTGTCCTACTAGTCCCTTCAAAGGGACTAAAGGAACTACTGGGAAGAAAAAGATTCACTAGTTCCTTTGAAGGAACTAGTAAAGGTAGTATTCGGAGTTGGACTGCACGCTGCACGCTGCTGACTGCCGCTGCTGTAAGTAGCTTATGATCGATAGTTTCAGAGATATGGCCGTTCGAAGTTTGACATCTGTCATCCGAAATGTTCATCCGCGGCAGAATTAGTTTTCCCGAGGAAATAAGTTGTTTTCCCTCGGTAAGGGCACAGTCGTGGCATTGTTCCTGTACTCTTGCGTGAAATCGAAAGACGATCAACTGTTTTATTGACTGATTAGCAATCAACTAAGTACGTATGTAGATAGCTCAGTGTTCCATTAGTTTCAAATTATTTTTACCATAATAGGTATGTATAATACATACATACATAAATCACGCCTTTATCCCTAATGTGGTAGGCAGAGCGTAAAAAACCTAAACATAGGCCGTTCCGCCACGTCTGACAAATTTTAAGGGTTATTCCAGATGGATCTGTATATTGCTATAGTGACAGGTTATCAGCCCATCGCCTAAATTATAATACTGAAACCCTCGAATCCCTTATAATGTGTGTATAATGCGTTGTTTATATAAGTACCTACCAACAAGGTACTCGTTTATCAAACTACCAATTTTGCATATTAACCTAGGAGCTACATTTTCAAATGTTACCAATTTGTTTGACAAAGACAAGCTAATGAGAATCTATTGTTGCAGGTACGTTGCACCATCGTTATAGTAAATCTGCCTGACTGTTCGTTCGTATGATGGTGAGTGAATTATGTTCGCAGATTATGATTTGTGGGTATTGCTTCTGAGGCGAGTTTCTTGAATGTGTTTAAATGACTCTTGTGTGATTGTGAGGGCAATTAGGTAAAACTTAACTAAAACTCGACTAAAATTATTGCCGTCCCTTTACAATACAATACAATACAAAATTCTTTATTGCACTTAAGGAGACAAATACACAATATACCTTTCTGTTCTCTCATGATAGAAGTTAAGTCCCGTAATTTGCAATGTCGAATTATTGCCCTCAAATAGTTTTTTTACTGCAATCTGTTTTTGAAAATGTTGTGAAATTAATATCGCATTATTGTTTAGATTTTATATCTTAAAGCCCTTTAAATACTACTCTCTAACAACTCATATAAAATTGTATAAGTGCGTATAAAAGCTCATATAACATTATAAGTGCGTAGGTATAAATAAAATAGGCGTAGCCCTACAACGAACTCCACAAAATGCAACTTTATACTAAATTCCAAGAGACCTTTTTTTTAAACAATTCCAACAAAAAAGTGCAACAAGTATCAATTTCCATAAATTGTATCGCGCGCCGCGTGTGCCGTGTCATTAGCACCCAATAAAGACAGGCGACTGTAAACACACCATTTTGTAGCTGCATGTGTCTTTGGCTGTATGCAGTCCGTGACGATGTCAACGGCTTTTTATTTCTTTTTAAAAAAGTTGACTACAGCTCTACAAACTCTACATGTTGAATGTTCTGTATTTTGTTCTTCATTCAGCTGCTTAAAATTAAGGCTTCTTGTACTAAGTTTTATTGTTTTGTATAGGTACTGAACTCTAAATTGACACCCGCCTGAAACTGAACAATTTTCTTCAAGAAAAAATGTGCTGTTAAACCGGGTAGGTATCCTTTTTTAACAAGACGTTTAACGCACGTGTTTTCCTTAACAATTTAAAATGTTGCATTGATAATGCAAAAACAAGTATCACCCTTGCAAGATTAAATTTATCAAAGTGAAAAATTGTTATTTAATGCAACGGGGTTTTTTACGATACACACTACGGTCGTCGCTGCAGCGGGGCTTCATCAATCACGCTACGAAAAACACCTTTTATAAAAACAAATAACGGCGCGTGAATTTCGAAATTCGAACACAACGGCGCCATTTTGCGGTCAGAAGGATGAATGGTGGGAGATTTAAAGAGCGTCAAGGGAAATCAGAAATCTGTTATGCATAAGTGATTTCACTATAAATGAAATTATTTAACTTATATAGATAAAGTCTGTATAAAGGATAGTTAACCTAGTTTAAGAGATTACCTATTTAGATTTTATTTTTATAGCGCGGATGATATCTCGCATAAAATGAAATTGCGCGTTTTATACTGCACTTTAAAGTTTAATCTCTGATTAAAATAAAAAGCGGAAAGTAAGGTTAGCACTCTATCTTCATAGAATTTATTGTAAAATTTAAGTTTTAAAATTAAATGTGGAAAAAAAAAGGAAACTCACCGAGATTAATGCGAGTGACGTTCCAGCTACAGCCGAAGTACCCATAGTTTAGTTAGAAAGTCTATTTGTCTAGTAAGAAGCTATCCAACACCTACGTGTACCTACGTAGTACGTACTACGTATGCTAGCTACCTATACGTGAAAGTATTTATTAGAGACGCTACACAACCTAATTACCTGCACCTACCTGGCGCCTAAGCTGTAATAACCACACGTCTTAGTGGAGAAAACAGCATTCTCTTAGATGTCTAGCTCAGTTCCAGAAAACAATTCATTTACACGGTAAAGAGTAATTAAAATGTCCATAAAACGCATAAAACTCACTCCTAAGCATCTATCAAGTGATTCTCAGGAACGTTTTTTGCTATGAGTCTGGCTGGTGTAATCTTTTTTTCAAATTCGAACTATTTTATGGCTAGCTGGCTGTTTAATCCTAAGTTTTAATCCAAGTTTTCCTTTTTTTAAATAGACAGAAGAATTTCAAAATTAGAACATTTTTCTGTTCATAAATTAAGATGACATCTTTCGGCCAGCATTCAAATGATTCCACTTTGAAGTATTGCTATCTGCTTGCAACATTATTTTTCACAACAATTTTCAAGACACAAACCAGACAGTATCAGAAGGAGTTGATTGACCTGTTTAAAAAAGCCATGCCGCAGTATTTCTTCAAATCGGGATTTTGGTGAAACATCTGTCGATGTGTTGCGGTAAAACCGTTTGATGTGTCAACTGATCCAAGGATCGTCTGCCGTCAATCTGGATGCTCTGTTGAAATAGTTAAACTATCAGGTTTATTGGAGTACAATTTATTTGTAGACAACTACTGGAGAAAGTATTGAAGATTTATTGGACTTAGTAAGGAGCTTTTGATTTTATTCGTACTGTTATGGC
>JARACY010003534.1:0-32572 GCA_029255725.1 Scrobipalpa atriplicella | reverse complement strand
TTCAGATTTAAAGTCGGTTTAGTAATGTTGTAATTTTTTAAGATGGTCCCCATACAAAAATAAAATAGCTGCCACTAATATCCATCAATCCAACTGGAAAACAGAGAGGGCACCTAGAAAACATACAGCTATCGCTCAGAATAACAGCAGAGCCCAGGCCCGGATTGGCCATACGGGCAAATCGGGCAAATGCCCGATGTGGTCGACTTTTTTTACTTTGATGAGCCTTTGTTAAGGATGTGCTCCAAACTTAGTTCCAGCACCACCCCGCTATCTGTAACATCCGAGCCAGGCAATAGTGTCGCTACCCGATGAGAAGCAGTTCTCCAAGATATCATAATTTCCCCATACTCTCCAGATTCCATACTATATAATTTTCATGCTTTCATTAAGAAAGTTGGAACTATTTCATTATTTTAATTTAACATACAAACTTACATCTAGTGTTCGGAAAATACATTTTATATGGTACTTCCATACAAATTCTTGTTTTAGAACCGCAAATAAACCTTGTTTTTAATTCTTTATTTTTTATAATTTTCCCTGTGTATGTGTACTTGTTTCTAGCTATGTTATGAATTTCAAGACACTAGAACAGTTGGAAGTGCCAGAACATTTTGATGAATGAGTACCTACCTACCTACCTACGTGAGGTACGATCTTTGTGGGCTTATACCTTAATGCTCTAAGGCTTATACCTGGCGACCAATTTGCAATATTAACGGCCCTGTGCAAAGCCCTGTGCTGATGATTTAGAATAGTTTCGGGGTGTTGATTTTCGTGTTAGTGTGCTTTCGTGATGGAGTGCATTCGGGGATGTGTTGGTAATCAATATCGCATCGGTGTGGCGAAATTCGTGATTTTTTTTTTCGTGTTGTCATTATTTGAGTAAGGGAATATTCATGAAAATGGGCTTCGTTTTCCATGCTTTCGTGAAACTCCGATTCGTGGATTGTAATTCGTGATCCAGTTTCACACCCCACCCAGGCATATCTGCTATGCGAGCACTCGCTAGATTTTACGTGTGGTGGCCGCATCTGGAAGAACACATTGATAACTATGTTAAAAGATGTACCAGGTGTCAGGAAAACCGCCCGTGTAATCAGGAGCTTCCTGTGTTCTGTTGGTCCATTCCAGAGCAAGTGTGGGAAAGAATCCACATAGACTTCGCAGGCCCATTTGAGGGATCTTATTGGTTAGTCCTATGTGACGCCCTATCAAATGGATCGAAATTCGACCGATGAAAAATATCACGACACGCAATCTGTGTACCTACTGTTCTAGATGAAATATTTTGCACCTTCGGACTTCCTCGCATGATTCTTTCAGATAATGGTCCACAGTTTACCTCCTATGAATTTAAAGAGTACTGTAAAAACCAAGGCATTTTACATATACGTTCTTCTCCATACCACCCTCGAACAAATGGCTTGGCTGAACGATTGGTAAGAACGTTCAAATCCAGAATGGCATCAAACTTGGACGGAAATGTGAAATCTAGACTTTTCGAATTCCTGTACCTACCGCAACACTCCTCATACTACCACCGGGAAAAGTCCTTTTGAAATCATGTTCGGTCGCCGCCTAAATTGCCTCCTATCAAAATTCGTCCTGACCACAGAAGAGCGCTACAATACCAAAATATCAAAGAGAACATCCAAACTGATGTAAAAACACCAAATTATATGCCTGAAGACAGTGTGTATGAAAAAAACGCGCCTAGAGAAAAACTGGCGGCCAGCTACAATCATGACTCGCAAACATCGATACTCGTACGACGTGACCACTCCAAATGGGGAAGAGAAGCGTTGTCATGCTGATCACATCCGACCTCGCTTGTCCTCGCAACCAGCAACACCGATATCGATGCCTACAGCACTGTGTACACCTGCTTCTGTAGAACCAGCAGTTTTGGGTCTAACCCTGGAACCACCAGCATTAGTCACCCCTTTGCACCTTCGCTGTCAGAAACTTCTAACGCCCTGACATCTCCAGTAGTGTTACCCCGACGGAGCCATCGCCTGGTCAGACCGCCAAGGCGGCTCATTGAAGAAATGTAGGGGGGGACGAATGTTACAACCTCATTTCATAACCTTGTCCATAGGTACCTTGTCTTTGTTTCTAATTGCTTCATTGGTTTTGCGTATCTTTTGCGATATGTTCCGTTCCGGCTGGCATGATTTCATACCGTTTTTTTGCTGTCCATTCCTGAAGGTCTGCTTTCACCTTTTTGCCTAAATCACCAGTGAATTTTATTTTAGAATGAAGTAATCTGATTCTTTGGGTAACTTCTTTGTGGTCAAACGAGGTAGTTTGGTGCAAATCATCCATAGATTCTTCTACAAAAGCGGAGAATATTGTGCCTTCTGCTTTATTTTTTCTTCTTGGCATCTTTACTGCTAATTTTGATATCTTATTTTACCCAAATTCCAGGACGTCAGTCTGCCTACTCTTTAAAAATCTGGTTAAAGGTTTTGGTAAATTGGTTATACCAGTTGTCCATTACCAGCATATGTCCTACGTTGAGTCGAGGTATCCCTCCATGAGTTCCAGAACTACTTTAGCAGTAGGATTCTCGAACCCATGCAGAGATCCCTCGACCATGGAGCTATCCTTCCCCGCGTACAAAAGCACGCGAAGAAGGTAGCCAGGTTCGGCTTCGCAAAGTTCGAAGGACTTAATGCCGAACCTGGCTGCCTTGGAACGGATGCATTGCACCCAACTGGGTCTCCCCTTCCACAGGAGAAGGGACTCGTCCAGAGATAACTCCTTACTGGGAGTGTACAACTCGGAGAATCTCCGGTTACAGTGATCTATACCTAACCGGAGCGATCTTTGCAATTTTAAAATTATATGCCGACTGTACGTGGGTGTGATAATCATTATCAATGAAGTGAAGAAAACGAAGCAATATTAGAAAACGATTTCGGGACATAAATTCCCGAAACTTTGGCATCTCCATAGCATCCGTGGTCCAGTACTCGTCCAAGCGGGACTTGGAAACGATCGACATATAATTTAAAATTGCAAAGAACCTATAAAGTTCCTCCGCAGTTAATTGTCTCCTTCCAGCAGCCTAAACTCCCGCTGATTTTATCCCCTCGCTCCGTTATGGAAGCAATGGTCTGCCATGCGCACCTATTTGTTTCCTCGCAATGCGAGACATAAATGGCAGATCCCATACCTCCATAAATAAGCCCAGGGGAGTATCAGCGGCAGTATGCGGCCTATGAGCTCTCTGGTAGATTTCTTCTACCCCTGTGAACGTGGAGAAATCAGCAAATTAAAATTTCGCGCACGGGTGCAGGGCGTTTGGTTGTGCTATGGCTGGTGGTGCTGGAGGCGCTACGGCTGGTGCTGCTGGTGCTGCCGGTGCTACGGCTGGTGGTGCCGGAGTTACGGCAGGTGATGCCGGTGCTACGGCTGGTGGTGCCGGTGCTACGGCTGGTGGTGCCGGTGCTACGGCTGGTGGTGCCGGTGCTACGGCTGGTGGTGCCGGTGCTACGGCTGGTGGTGCCGGTGCTACGGCTGGTGGTGCCGGTGCTACGGCTGGTGGTGCCGGTGCTACGGCTGGTGGTGCCGGTGCTACGGCTGGTGGTGCCGGTGCTAGGACTGGCGGCGCTGGTGATGACGGCGATTCTATTGGTGATGACTGCGAAGCGATTGGTGATGACAGGCAATGCGATTGGTAGATGCAGAAGGTCTATAGTTGGAGAATTTCCGGCTAAAGGTAAGGAAGGCGGACGGGCCGGAGTCAAGGGTGGTGTCTGAGCCCCACCCTGGTTCCTTTCTTCCTGGAACAGGTCGTCGACCGCCTCCATGAATTCAGCCGCTGCCGCTTCCTCGCCTTCCATTCGGAAAATCTCCAAATCCCTCAACTTTCGCGCCACCAATCGCATGTTCGTTGCGAGTCGCGTCCTCCCCGAATACATCTTCACCATCGTCGTCAATCCCTCATCTTCACTGTCCAATAAAGCCGTTTCAATATCCGTGTCCCGTAAGGGACAAAGCCTCTTACGAGCTCTACCCGCCGTAGCCGGCGCTAACTTTCTCTTATTCTGCAATAAAATGCTTAACTAAACACCTGGAAATCCATACACGTAATAATGCATGAAACGTCATATTTTTTTATCACGGGGCGGCAAGACATACCATCATACCGAATGCATACAAACTTCAACGTCTCAACGTCAGAGTGAACAGGGTCTGGCATCAACCCTATTTGAATGGCGGCAAGCGATTGTTCGTAATATGATAATGACAATGACAGACAGGGGGGGGCAACATAACGCCATAGGAAGTATTCTCTGAACAGGCGCGGATACAAGATTTGGCTTAGGGGGGGGCCATTTTGAGAAAATCATATATTTTTGCACAGAAAATAAGGTAAAAAAATATGTTTTTTCGTTAGTAAGTACTATATTCCTATACTATATTTACAATATTTACAAAATTACATATAATATTATTTTAATAAATTTACAAAATTAAATATTAAACTCTAATTTGCGGTTTGATTTAGCGAATTTCGTGATAACTTCCTCCACGTCTATAGGTATGTGCCTGTGTATGTGCATAAGCGCCAGGCCGAGGAGACGGGTTTCCTTCATTGTGGCTCTCAAGTACGTCTTTGGCTCTCAAGTACGTCTTGAGACGCCGCAATGAAGAAAACGATCTCTCGGCCGATGCATTAGTCACAGGCAATGTCGCAAGAATACATATAAAATTGTACACAATCGGGAATGCGTCTTTATTGCATCCGGCCAAGATGTCCACTGCTGTGGCTGGCAGCTCTTGCTCTCGCTCTTTATGTTGTTTCCATTTAACTCGCCACAGCAACATTTCGTCTTTTAGTAGCTGCGAAGCAACACCTCTATCCAGATCTAAAAAATTTACTCAATTTAGTAATGTGAGAGCCAGGGTTTTAGGGGGGGGCCATTGCCCCTATGGCCCCCCCCTTGTATCCGCGCCTGTCTCTGAAAGTGTCTGAAACGCACTCTACTACTATCAAATACTATTTTATTAGTGTTGTTAATAACTCAAATGCTGGAATGCCGCTCACAAACAGGTAAATTGCTAAGGCCCTCGGTACTAAAACGCCCTGGGATGGAGGTAATACTATTCGAAGAAAAGATGTTATTATTATTACCTTTTCACCGCCACTGACGGCTATAGACGACAGCTCGCGACTTGCCCTCAGCGCCACTGACGGCTATAGCCGTCACAAAGTAGACACAGATTTATGTTATAACTGGCAATTTTAAAACTGTATCGTGTATTCATCTCGCATATTTTATTTTTGTACCTTCTACTTTGATTTATAAACTTTTGCTCTTAGATATGTATTCGATTTGTAATATAAAATAAGATAAAATAAGAAAAGTCTGATTTGTTTTGGAAATTGGCGTGGCGCTGGTGGCAATTTTTTGTTTGCATTGCTTGGCGGCGAAAAGGTTAATAATAGTATATTATGCAACGCGGGAATAAAGCAGTGTCTAACGTCACGGGCAGCAGATTCGCTACATTCAGGATTCTTGTCATAATTCCCTCGCTTCGCTCAGGAATTAAAGATTTAATTCCCTCGCTGCGCTCGGGAATTAATCCTAGAATCCTTCATTCCGCTCAGGATTCAAGTCTGCCCAAGGCGAAGACACATTTATTCCCGAGGAGCATACTATATTTTACACACCTACTGCACAGATTACTTAGACGGTGGCAGGCGTCTGTAAGATAATAAAGCTCAGAAATATACCTGATCATGTAATATTGATAGATAAATAAAATATTGAAAACATACCAGAAGCAACAGATCCGAAAGTCAACTCACACTCACTGAACTACACTTCACGTTCACAATCCACTACCTACATATTTTTCCAAAAAACGAATTGTTCATATTTAACATATTCAATATAAATAACAAAATACGATAAAAAACTAGTCACAATGTCTTTCTGAAGTCAAAATATTAATTTCACTCGACAATTTACGAAATGGAAGTCAAAATCAATGAAAGAAAAACTTTTGCAAAAACCGTAAAAACAAACCGCGTTTTTTTTTTTAGTTTTTTTTTTATTTATACAAAGCAAAGAGCATATACAGATAACTAGTCATACAGCCTTTTTACACTCACCGGGAGGCGCAGAAGGCGAGTGTGGCAACAGTTTTAATACACACACAGCCATATTATTTTTTCTGAAAACTATTTTCTTAGTAGTTCACATGACATTCCAAATTCAAATCTCATAATAACCCTTGGGCTATTAAGGATTTCCATACAACTTTATATCCCTTGGGATTATTTTCTTGCTTTAAACGCAAGTTCCTTGATACATTATGTTGATATAATAATGCAGAGGTGTGTAAATATTTTATTCATGATTATAGCTTGAAAACAAATTGCAAAGTGAGTGACGTCTGTATTCAGGCTACAGTCAATTTCACAAGAGAATAGAACCGAAAATGGAACGGCAATATTTTCAACTATTGCTAACAAGTAGAATAGATTGTCTACTCTTACATCCCTCCCGGAGGGTCCCCCCTCGAGGAAATTTTGCAATTGACTGCTGGCTCGCCTGGAAACAGACACTAGAATTGTATAAATGACGGATTCCCCGTTTTTTTTTTATTCGTCTCAAATGAAATATCCAGTTTTACGTTTGCACATAAAAATATTCAATAAGCAATTCAATTTTATTGACATTATAATAAAATACCTACTTTATTTTTGTGCAACATACCTACTATCGTGCCACCAGTAGTCGCGGCATGTTTACAACGATTGCCTGCAAAAATATTACCTACCTATGATTTCGTTCAATCCCCTATATTAGGTAGCCGACCCCGTGAACTACGGGAAAAAGTTAGGGAGATGATGATTTTACCTATCATATATTTCCTTATTTTATTTACCTCATTAAATAACTCAATAATGTGTCACAATGATTTTGAAAAAGATGAAGATACGGGGGCTGATGATGCGCTACGACAAGCTTTGGTTTTAGTGGAACTACTTCGATCAGGTATTTAAAATGCATTCCTAGACATTAAACTACAATATTGTGTAACGATAATTGTTATCACCCTAATAATTCTTATAATAACCGTATGATTACACTAAACTCAAAAAATTTCATGAAAATTTCCAAAACTTTTTATCTCTTTAGGTGAAAACTTATTTTCCAGGCCATGATTCTTGATAGCATTTTCATAGATATGCATTTATCATATTTTTTCTCGACTTCGGGGAGAAGTTTTATTGCTCATTAAAATCCGGTCGGTTACGGCCACTTCCCCGATGGGCCACTGTCCAAACTCCTTATCCTTGTTCGACCACTCCTCTTTCGACCACTTTTGAAAACACCTAACATCAATTTCCCCGAAAGACCATTCTTTGTAGGACCAACTTTATAAAAAACAGAGTTATTTCTGTCATCAATTTACCCGATAGGCCATAATTTTCTAACAATAACGGTTTTATTTTACAAATAGGACTTTTTCTAGATTTTTCTTTTGAGAAAAAAAAGAATAAAGGAAGACCAAATGAACGCTAGATAAACAAATTAACACCGCAAACACACATAGTGAGGTCTACATTTCAGATGACAGCTGTCAAACTTTAGACGGCCATATCTCGGAAACTATCGATCGCAGACGTAGCGCAGAGTACTGGTGTGTAGGGACAAAGGCAGCCATTAAGGTGTTAACAGACGTCCGGACCGGACTGTCAAATTGGTGCGGTCCGGACGTGTGGACGACGGTCCGCCGCACATTATTATTATAATTGACGGGACATTGTTGCCACAATGTTACAAAAGTAACGTTTATTTTTGACCCTCTCATGTCGAGACTCCATAGTCCCGAGATAATGGTGAAACACATAATAATAATAATAAATCGGAGACCAAAAGGTAGATAAACAAATGTACACAAAAAATAAATCTTTATTTACCACCAGTACAGTTATGAATTAAGTTTTTTTGGTCAAAATGTTACTTTTCGAACCAACTTATGTTATTTTTGGCAAAGGGGCCGGGCAACACTAACTGCTTGTCCGGTGTTGTCTATGGTCGTCCGGTCCGGACGTCTATTAGCACCTTTAAGGTGTTAACAGACGTCCGGACCGGACTGTCAAATTGGTGCGGTCCGGACGTGTGGACGCCGATCCGCCGCACATTATTATTATTATTGACGGGACAGTGTTGCCACAATGTTACAAAAGTAACATATTATGTTATTTTTGACCCTCTCATGTCGAGACTCCATAGTCCCGAGATAATGGTGAAACACATAATAATAATAATAAATCGGAGACTAAAAGGGAGACAAACAAATGTACACAAAAAATAAATCTTTATTTACCACCAGTACAGTTACAAATTCAGTTTTTGTGGTCAAAATGTTACTTTTCGAGCCAACTTATGTTATTTTTAGAAAAGGGGCCGGGCAACACTAACTGCTTGTCCGGTGTTGTCTATGGTCGTCCGGTCCGGTCGTCTGTTAGCACCTTTACACAGTCAGTCCAGATCGCGATCCGATCAAGGTCAAAGATTGATGGATCTTGGTGTGATTGAAACGACATTAGACGTTCACTCCAGATCACGTCAGTCCACTGCATAGAGGAAGTAAATAAAACTAGCGTTTTAAGAGACCGATCTCCATACAACCGTTTTTGTTCGAGTTGAGTCCCATTTTATAGCAACCTACATCTGACAGCTGTCACAGCTAGTGAGGGGCAAAACCTTGGTAGAAAAATCATCGATATCGATATTAGTGATGTGCAAATAGAATATCGATATAGATTTTTTAGGTCCATCGCGTCGCGTTAAATATGTAAATAAGATTTAAATTGATTTAAGTGAAAGAAAAAATCAAGAGTGTAAGAAAAGCTTTATTCATATATTATAAAAAAGAACAATCACAATTATGCGACTAGTATTTAGTACTTATAAACTGCAAGGGCTTATGAGCATGCCGCTCTTTTAAGCCACAAATTTCACAGGTTCTATGACTTCCTGTACTCATCTTTAAAGACAAAATACTACAAAGAGTCACTTCCTCAATAACTGCAATGAATATGTGAATATCAACACAAATATTCTTGAAGAATCACTGTCTCACAAACGTAAACAAAGAATCAGTATCTCACAACGTAAAGAGTCACTGTCTCACAATAAACGCGAAGGTCTGTGGTGGCGGAGGAGCAAAGCTACGACTCAACGCTAATAATTTGTTAAAATCATTCGAAATCCACAAAAGAAACAATGAATTTCACAACCGCCAAAAACAAAAATCGCCATGACGCCATGACAAAATGCAGTGTTGCCACTATTCATACAAAGTTACTACCAACCCCTAATTGTATCCATGATAATGTATGAAGCTGAATAGCAAAAATAATAACTTTTTAACTTTTATTTTCTTATATGGTATCACTTCAAACATGGGAGCTATCTCTATATGGAAATGTCATCCATTTTTTTACTATGAAGATTCCTACCACTGGTCCACTGCTCGCTACCATCGAAAAGTGGTTGTTTTTGAGATCAGATCATATTGCTCTTAGATGAATTAACTTTATTTTTTATTTTTCTTAAAACATTTTTCCGAAATCTATGGGTAAATTTCAATAAAAAAATAGCTATTCCTCACAAAAAATGAAACAATATTTCACTTAATTTATTAAATTTAAAGTTATGGGTTTTATTATTATATGTATAAATCAAATTCTCAAATTAACAATTTCCTGTCTTACATATTGTTCCAAATCTTTTAGTTTAACATAATTATTCGGGGAATCAAACTTTAAACTAACTCCTTTACTCATAATCCCTTCTCTTGAGCCATTAATGCTACCTTATTGTCCGTATTTAGACGAGACGAGACGATAACTAATACTTACTACTTACCTCACATGTCATTTTACATGAAAATAGGAAGCGAAACTGTTATAATTCAAGTATAAATCTAAAATCCTTGATTCCCCGCATTGATGCTCTCCTTAAAATCTCCATTATAAGGAGAGCATTTGCAACACATTGGCAACGCTGTGGGTAAAACAAAAACAACCATTTGACCGCATTCGTCAATGGACTCTTAAAGATACCTGTATCTTTTTTCTTCGATATTAAAAGATAGTGTTTTTCTACCAATGCTTTTCGTATAAACATTTCTACTTAGACAAGGCAAACCTAGGAGACAAGCGGAAGAGCTTCGGGGTTTAACTATACAACATGTAACAGAAAGGGTATATGCATCGTGAAATGTGTGAATCTACCCATGAAACTGAACAACTTTCCCTAAGGAAAATAGGTCGAAATACGAAAAAAAAAATGACTTCCCATACTAAATGTGCAGTCAGCTGATGCATTTTGTATGGAAGGTAAATTTATTTTTTTCGTTTTTCAACCTATGTTCCTTAGGGAAAGTTGTTCAGTTTCATGGGTAGATTCACACATTTCACGATGCATTACTGATAACGAACGTGTAACTTTCTGTTACACGTTGTATACGAATAACTTTATTTTTCAGAATACATGAGAGTCTTGCGAGAAAATAGAATATTAGCTGCTGAAATAGCGATGCTCGAGACTTCATCTACATTGGCACTTGCTCCTTCTACAACAACAGTCAAAATGGGTAAAGATTTTTTTAAATTCCAATTTTGAGTTCCGGCAGCATTCTATATACTCACTTAGCCACACCACGAACGACACACTGTTTCTTTGTCTTTGACGGACAAGATGGTAAACTGCGAAGACACTTTAACACTGCTTTGTTGTTTGTTTGAGAACATTTATATGGATAGTACCTATTCTGGTTTATTGAAGTCCTGTTGTTAATAACATACATACATACATACATATAATCACGCCTTTATCCCTAATGGGGTAGGCAGAGCGTAAACGACCAAAACAAAGGTCGTTCCGCCACATCTGACAAGTTTTGAGGGTTATTCCAGATATAGATCTGTATATTGCTGTAGTGACAGGTTGTCAGCCCATCGCCTAAATTGCAATACATTAAAACCCTCGAATCCCTTAGCTGGTTTTTACAGCATGCCCGGGATGCAGCTGGCACATTCTATGTTTTTCTATCACTCCCAGTCCAGCATGGAAGAATAATGTTAAAATATATGTATGTTAATGTATGTATTAAGAATAATATATGTTGTTAATAATACCTTATTATATAGATTTCATTAGAATTTAGTCAAGGCTTCTCTAATTTGAACTATTTCCTGATTTCAGAGAAGGCTCCTTCACGAAGATTTATGAAGCCACCAGCTTCAGGTATAATTATGAAGACACTGGACACATATTTTTCCACACAAACAGATTACTAATGGCTGATTGACACATATTTTAAAAATTCGTGTGCGTTTCCACCGAGGGAGCCACCCTTCAAAATTGTATTACTTATTTGTGCTAGTAATTGGTAAAAGTTGAGAAACAATTTGTAAAGCAAATCTCGCATGTTATTTATAAGGTAATTTGTAAAATTAAAAGCAATCGATATCAAGGTACTCGCTGAAACCGCGCACTTTAAAAGTAAAAAACACAATTATCTCTTCTATAAAGAGCCATCTGGGCGTATGTCATCATAATGCCCTAAATAGGATTTTTTTTTTCTTAGCCACAAGTAGCTCTGACCCGTTTTTTTGTATGTTCTGTCTGTTTGTTGCTCTTTCACGTCTAAACGGCTGCACGGATCTTGATGAAATTTGGCATGGTGATAGATAGTAACCTGGAGACGGACATAGGCTACTTTTTACCTTAGGAAAATATCTCATTCCCATGGGAATCTACATACAATAATACTTTAACGGTGTCATACCTGCTAACACAGAATATCAAGACTACCGAACCGATTTTGATGGGTCTTTTTTTATTTAACTAAGTGTGACCTATACAAAAACTTTTGATTTTTTTTTTCTTAGCCACAAGTAGCTCTGACCCGTTTTTTTGTATGTTCTGTCTGTTTGTTGCTCTTTCACGTCTAAACGGCTGCACGGATCTTGATGAAATTTGGCATGGTGATAGATAGTAACCTGGAGACGGACATAGGCTACTTTTTACCTTAGGAAAATATCTCATTCCCATGGGAATCTACATACAATAATACTTTAACGGTGTCATACCTGCTAACACAGAATATCAAGACTACCGAACCGATTTTGATGGGTCTTTTTTTATTTAACTAAGTGTGACCTATACAAAAACTAGTGATACATTAAATCACGCCACCGTACTTAGGGGGTAAGTAGTAGACAGGGAACTGAATTTAGTTAGTGTTTTTTACCGATTTTTTAGGGACTTTTTTTATTCAACTGAATGTTACCTATACCACACGGGGCTCACTCGGAACTACGAACCTGTTTTCGTACTACATGCGCAACAACGTGTTTGTACAGGTTTGTATGTGTGCTAGAATTATCGGCGGCGACAAAATATCCATTAGCCGCGAGTAGCAGTTTATAATTGTTAGCCCAGGTTAGTCTTGTAAGTGTCTCCCCTCTCTTTTTTTCATGAAACGATATTACAACGTTAAGGGATATCACACCATCCAACCGGGCTGTCCAGCCACAACAATAAAACGTCCTTTTATTTTGGCTCAGACCACTAGACCACGGAGGCAGTTAAAAAAATCATCCATACCATCCATATCCATACTACGGGGTGTAAGGGACAGCGTCCCGCAAACTGATAGGGGTTGCTCAGTCAACGATACTGAACAACTACCACCAGGATTTTTTTTCAGGAAATGAAAATAAAAATTAGCTTTTTCATACAAAATGACCACATCGATCAGACAATTTGTATGGAAAAGCAAAATTTTTTTTCCATTTCCTGAAAAAAAAACCTGGTGATATGTGTTCAGTATCGTTGACTGAGCAACCCCTATCAGTTTGCGGGACGCTGTCCCTTACACCCCGTATATTTGAAAAACAGTGTAAGTAGGTCTCGAATCTGGAATTCAAATGTATATCTTGTTGCAGGGAAATCTTGGAACAACACTGGTATAAAAAGAAATAAGCCATCAAATCGTAAGTGTGCACTGATCCATATTAAATTCGTATTCAATTTGGCCTTCATAGTAAATGTACCCGCAGCCATATATATTTTTTTCTGATACGAATCTAATATGAATAAGTAATAAGCATGAACGCCTTAAGAATACTAAGAATATATTTACTACGCTGGCTCAGCTGCGACCGAAAATATTAGCTGATTAAGTTATAAGATTTGAATCTATCCAAAAATTTAACAACTTTCCCCAATAAGTAGAAAGGAAGAATGTACGAGCCAACTCGTACCACCTTACTCAGCATGTCGCGCAGGTGACCTTGCCACCAATTTACTTCCTAGTACATGTTATTATCAATGCTGCGGGACATGCTGAGCTGACTATTTACACACGACGTAATACATGAATATTTCTATCATTGTGTGCATAATGTAAGATCAATATAAAATAGCATGCTATCATCCAATAAATCAGACGCAATCAAGATCCCGGCGTCGCAATAGCTCCCACCCGCGAGCTCTACAACCCGTCCGCAAGGACACATTGCAATCGCTGGCAAAGCCTGCACATTGAAAGAGGCAAGAAGAAAGTTATATTCCAACTATGATGGTATTTCTTTTATATAAGACAATATAGTATTCTTCCGTGACATGTCAAGTGGAATATCAAATGAAAGAGCTCCACGAGCCGATTCCAAAAATATACTACACCATACATTTCAGTCATCCAAGAGTCAGTTGAGTTGACTTAATTGTATCAATCACAGGCATGATCAGATCAGCTTTACGTGGCTGTGCCTGTCACATTCACCAACGCAGCAACGCCATGAAGACAAACTGGCTTTGTTCAATTTATATAAGTTTAACACGCTATACATGCTATATCAGCTATCCTAACAAAAGTTATATAAGACAGAGTTATATGAGAAAAAAAAAACAGTTGTTTTTTCTGGAACCTGTTGAGTGGAGTATTAGATGAAAGAGCTCAATAAGCTGATTCTTTAAAATATGCCACACTATACATTTCAGCACGTTATTACGTAAAAAAATGCAAAATTAACTTTTCGGAAAGTACCTTTGGAAGCCTTAATGGGGCATCTAATTCAGTCAGTTTTTGTATAGTGTCATAGTATCCATTAGGATTGCATTAGCAATTTGTCAGCCTATTCTAAGATGATTCAGTCACTGGATCATAACCACGTGCTTTAAAGGCTGTAGCTACCAGACGAACCAACACCATGGCGGCAGATCAACACCATCCGATGTGCATAAGTGGTCTACATGCTCCAAACACGGTCTCAGTTTTAGTCAACCCGTGTTCACCTCTTACTATACACCGTATATCGCCGTTGATGCATAAGTACTAAAAAGTTCTGTACCTACATCATTTAAAGTTTTTTTTTTTTTCAATATTGAAGAATTTTTTTCGTGCCCTATTTAAGGCATATTTTTTTGTTTTATAGGGAGAAGCCTTATCTATATTATCTTGAGGTGTCGGTGGATATAAGAATTTTCCTTTAAAATCATAGTTTCTAAAATTTTGGATATTGTTACAAATTTGCGACATACCTCTTCCTTGGCCCTATCAATGATAACCGAAATCAGGTTTCTTGCATGTTTTAGCAATTTGATATCTTCACCTCCAAAAGGGCAAAAAGAAGAATTAAAAATCCAGTTAGGAACGATTTTCAGAGATTCGAGGAAGAACGGTAGAAACGGGGAACCGAAAAACGTAGGGGACTTACACATGGGATGAGATACACGGGCGAATGGGGAGCAAGGGGTTAGGAGGAACGAGAGGGGCTTACAGGTGGATCGGGGACCATGGGACGGAAGGGACGGGCGATCATAGAACGGAAGGATGGAATGAGGCGGAGGCGTTGTGACGATGTACTTAAAGAACTTACAAAACATACAGGAGGGACAGGGAGACCAGTGGAATGGGATGGACGGAAGGGACTTACCGGAACGTGGAGAAAAGCGAAAAGGACGCGAGGGCGAAATGTAGGTACATGAGGGAAACAGGGACGAGAGGGACGCCAGGGATGTGTATGAGGGATGCGAGCAACAAGAGGGAGGGACATAAATAACGAGAGAGACGGGTGGTATACAGATTTTTTCAAGTTCAACCTGTAGATAAGATTGAAACTGGGAATGAAATTAAGTAGAAGTAGGTACGTACCTATTGTAAAACCCAATAAATTGGCGCGAGCGAAGCCGCGAACAACAGCTAGTACAAAAATAAAGCACTAGTTACTGTTGTGTTCATCGGAATCTCTTTCATATAAATGTATTACGTCCATTTTTGTTTCAGGAAAACTGAAACCAAAACATAAAACCGAAACAAAAAAGTTCCACAAAATAACCGACCCTAAAACTGTATCAAAAAACAAGAATATTGGTAAGTATAAGTGGTATAAGTAGGTAGGTTAGGCATACTATATTTTTTTGGAATATATGCCTCTAATAGTCCTCCCAAAGTCCCAACCTATTTTCGGTGATGGCGGCCAATCTCTCACAGATACCTACTCAGTTTAGTGAACTGAGCAACCCCTATATACAGGGTGTCCAGGAATTAATGGATAACCCTTTAACTGCGGCTAGCTTGACCGATGCCCTACTTGTAAAAAAATTATGACCTCAGTAAAAGTGTCACAGTTTTCGAAATATCGTACAAAAACCGATTTTTTAATAATTTTCTCCCTACGCTCAGTTATTTTCATGCCATTTCATCAAATATCAACATTTTTGGGTTTTTTTATTTTTTTTAATATACCTTAATAGTTGATACTTAAAATGAATACATTATTTTAGTACCTATTTATAAGAAAATAATTTAAAAAATAAGTTTTATTGAAAAAATTAGGCAAAATATTTTTAAAATTTTGTCTTTGACCTCCTACGGTGAAAAAAAAAAGTGACACTTTTACTGAGGTCATAATTTTTTTACAAGTAGGGCATCGGTCAAGCTAGCCGCAGTTAAAGGGTTATCCATTAATTCCTGGACACCCTGTAGTTTCAATAGCTTTCCGCCCCGCGGTTTCACCCGCCGCTAAAAGAGTATTCCCGTGGGATTGAGTTCCCGCGGTAAAAAGTTGCTTTTGTCAAAATAAATTACGGCATTTGAGGTAACATAGACGTACATAAAAAAAACGTGCATCCCTATTGAGAACCTCCTTTTTTTATTTGAAGTTGGTTTAAAAGTGGGTCTGGTTCGATGACGTTCTAATTTTAAAATTTATAATTAAATCTGTTCAAATTATCAAAACACAAATTTGCTCTATGAAGTTCTTGAATAAAAAGGTTTGCAATGATTAGAAATCAAGAAAAAGAGCTGTTGATATTATTACAAACTTTCATCACCTATTTAACCCCTTTAAGGATAAAAAAATCCAAAAACTCTGATACACGTGTCCATTAATTTTTGGTTATTAGCCTAAACACAAAATTATAAGATCCTAACTACAAAACTGACGGAGTTTCCATACAAACTTCCATCCCGTATTTAACCCCTTTAGTTGTAGAAAATCCAAAAACGCTGAAACACGTATTCATTACTTTTAAATCATTACCCTAAATACAAAATAAGAAGATCCTATCTTCAAAATTGACGGACTTTCATACAAACTTCACACCCCCTTTTAACCCCTTTAAGAGGGGAAAATCCAAAAATCCTTTCTTAGTGGTAGGTTTCGTTATAAAAGAAACCTGCTCTCCATATTTCACTATTCTAGCTTTAGTAGTTTAGGCTCTGCGTTGATGAATCAAGTAAGGGCAAACGATTTTATAAGTATAGATGAACTGAGCAACCCCTATCAGTTTTCGTTAAGTTGTCCCTCATGCCTGGTGTTTTAATATCCTTTACACCTGATATTTCAATGAATTCGGCAATTGGCTGTTTCGTGTTTTCCGCGAAATGGTTTTTGTAAAACGCTCAATAGCCGAAATGAAAGGACATTTCGGGGATTGCGCGTTTTGAATTTGCCAATCCAAGAAGTGTGCCTTTTTTCCGGCCAATGGGTGATTTCGGGGATTGTGCGTAACGTATATTATAGATGTTTTTAGGTTTTTAAAGCATATATAACATATAACTAAAAAAAAATAAAGGACAGATTATTTTTCAACAATAAGGGGTTGACATTGTTTCAATTTTAGAATTGCAAAATCGGACTATTAAAGCAATTCAATTACTGGTGATATAAAGAGCCCCCAAATGTTTTATTTGCTTGTGTTAAAATATTAAGTATCGCGTAGTAATTAAGTATGCTTTCAAGATGATTACCCAACTTAAGTTATTTTAGCCCTAAAAATGCGCAAATGCACAATACACAGGCACTTTCAATAAGTACTTGATTCTTAGGAACCATCATCGGGTTTACTGAATCTGCACCTATATGTAACTAATTATCAGGACATTCCACAGGGCACAAAGCGACTAACTTCTACAGAGATGCAACCTTAAATGATTCTAATCGGCGGTATGATCGGACCTCGGACCCTGTCGTGGCACAAATTGCTTCAGAAATATTTACTGAATTACAAGAAAACTACCCTGAAAATGTACGCTTCCTTAGAAGTAAAATTAACGAAGCTTTGTTGAAAAATAATAAAACAAACAAGCATGTCAAGCTAAAAACAACTTTGAAAATACATTTAGGACAGAGTTCAAGAATGCCTTTGCCTTTACCAGAAAATAATGCGTTTTGTTTTTATGTTCCTGAAAGTCCCCTTTGTGGCGCTTTTAAGAGTTAACGTAAAGTAAATTATTTAATAAAAATGATGCAACATAGAATAATTGGTTTTTATTGACGAATATTTTGGCAGTTAGTATTACGGGATGTAAAACTTGTTGCCAACTCATATGGCAGTGTTTAACAACTTTCACTAAGGCCCGTATTTATTTTCAGCTCTTAAGAGTGACAGCGAGTTGAGTTCATATCAGAAATGTCATTTCAGTACAAAACGACCTGTCAAATCCATACTTAATATTGCTCTCAATCTTGAGATCGCTTTATAAATACGAGCCTAAGAAATTCTTTCGTTTCACATTCCATTCATTCATGCATTAAATTTATGAAAATTTAATGCATGAATGAATGGAATGTGCTCCTTTTAAAGACGCCATGCTTATTTTAAATTTAACTAGCGGCCTGCCCCGGCACCGACACCTCGCACGGGTAAAATTTGTTAACATAAACAAAACGTCCAAAATAATTCATTTATCAATAACCTCCGAGGATATTACCCGAAATTGTACGATACCGGAGATATTTTCATTTATCATTGTAGACGACATAAATTACACATTTTTAAGAAAAAATAATCTTTGTGTAGGTACCTACTGTTTGTATTGCTATATTCTGTCAGTTAATTTATTATACCTATTAGGTTGTTTTCAAGCAAGAAAATCACACACGCATGAACACTGTTCATGCGTGTGTGATTTTCTGCGTAAATTTATACGCTTGATATCTTCTAAAGTATTGATCAAAAGTATAGAGAGGACATATATAATCTACATTTAATGTCCAAGCCTAACAACATGTTTATTTGGATAAGAATTATTGCAGTATGTTGTTAAAATTGCTTCGTAAATAAGCCATTATTTCTCGTAAAATGTAAAGGATTAAAAATGGTTATTGTGGGTTATCCCTAAGAGATAGATATATACTATCGCGGACTTTTTTGTCGACCTTATTAAGGTGTAGGTACAATACTGTGGTACATTATTTTGATCTATCTCGTAGGGTTCAGCCAGCGTTTGCAATGTAAGCGCAAAAAAATGAGTTTATTTACGACATCTCATTGGAAACCTCATAAATTATCAGTGTTTCTCTACAAAATTATGCATGTATTATACATATACCTAAACCTTCCCCTTGAATCACTCTATCTATTAAAAAAGCCGCATCCAGATCCGTTGCGTAGTTTTAAAGATTTAAGCATACATACAGACATACATACATACAGACAGCGGGGAGCGACATTGTTTTATACTACTTATGTAGTGATGATAGTGATTATTGACTAATTTAAGAATATGATGGAGGAATCGCAAGTTTAATGTATTTTTAAGTGTTTTCTTTAAAAAATGTGTCAAGGCAGCAAAGTGCTACCAGAGAAATTAGTCTCACAGCATCGGCTGTTACTACAGTTAAACAACATCAGAAAACGACTAAGTGGTAAATGGTAATAAAAGAATTTGCGTATGAATACCCAGCCGGAGAAAGTAGGTACCTAAATAGTCAACAAATTATAGAAATGAAGCATATATGCTTGTGCTTATGCTCTATTAATATTATAGGTAGGTATTTATTATAGGTAAGGAGTGTTGCGAAAGTTGTGTGAGGTGAGACAAAAGGAAGGCATTATCATGCTGATAATAAGGAAACTTGGTCGTGGAATGATAGTACGGCTCCATGTCCGAACAAAAGTCAGTTTTATGGTCCCATCCTGAAGAAAGCATGAAACTTGGCATGAATGTAGCTGTCATATATGTGCTTCAATGCAGATATGGAAGCATGTCGAAAAATTGGTTTTTCCCCCCTTTTTATGTGCCAAATCGTGGTTTTTTTTATTTTTTATGAAAATGGGTACAGCTATCAGAAAACTGTCAAAGATCCATATGTTCCCTATGAAATTCTCTACAATATTGTCATTGGACGTATGTTGATAGAATTTATAGTTTACAAAATATGTACATGTAACTTTAAAGTTAACTTTTTACTAAAGATACGATAAGTACTATACGCGTACTAAATACCTAAAATAGCTGCGCCCAAATTTAAAGCAAGAGGAGCCCTGGCTATGGCTATACGTTTCTGATAGTGCTCTTTTTGTATCTCAATGGCCGTATAGTCCAATCTGCACTGGCGAGCTCGGAGCATCTTCTTGCGTTCCTTTTTAACGTTAATGCTAATTCGTGCTCGAACCAATCTGTGGTTACTGCCAATGTTTACTTTATTGAGAACGCTAACATCAGTAGTTATGTGCTTCTTGTTTACCAGAATGAAGTCTATCTGGTTTTTGGTCTTTCCACCAGGGCTTACCCAAGTCCACTTACGGTTGTCTTTTTTCTGAAAGAACGTATTCATAGCATACAATTTGTGTTTAGTCAGAAAATTCACCAGTCTTTTCCCCCTTTTATTTCGTATGCCCAGACCAAACTTTCCCACATAGTCTTCGCTACTTTTTGGAGATTTCTGGCCAATCTTGGCATTAAAGTCGCCCATTACCACTGTATAATAGCACGGATATTCGCTCAGCGCTTTTTCAACATCGCTATAAAATTCTTCCAGGACGTCATCGCTGCTTTTGCTTGTGGGTGCGTATACCTGAACTACTTTCATTTTGTATCTATCGCTGATGTTAAATATACCGTAGATAACTCTAGTTGATATTGCGGTTATGCTCTTCAGCTTATCACTAAATGACTTGTGCACGAGTAGGCCCACTCCACCTTGTGAACTATTATCTCCTTTGTAGTACAGCAGGTGTCCCGATCGTAGCTTTGTAAGTTCTTCCCCGTGTCTTCGGGTCTCGCTCAGTCCCATGATGGTCCAGTTTATTTTATCCAGTACACTTGTTTCCAAATCGCAAAGTTTGTCGTCATGCAAAAGGGTTGTGACATTAAACGTAGCCAGGTTAATCGTTGTTGAGCAGCCGTGCGTCTTACAGAGATCCTAGCACCCTCTGTCCTGCCGGTTTCCCGACCGCTGCCGTAGCCGGCCCAAGCAGGACCGCTGGGGACTGAGGGCCGATTTGATTTTTTGTCTTTCATGAAGGTCTAATAGTGGCCTTAAAACGCCGCGCTGGCCATTGCGTGTTGGCGAGTTAGGCCTTTCTAGGGGGATTTAGCCCCCAAGGCCTCCGTAGCCTCTTCCAGCCGGTTACCCGGCTAGGAGTAGGGTTATACCGCCAATGCTCGGTCGCCAGAGCCTCGTCCGTTATCTAGCAGGGAGCACCGCGGTGCGGTGTACACCACGCCGCCGCCATCCGGCGCGTGCAGGTGTGAGGTTGACAGTAGGGTCGGATAAGATGTTAGTTCCGTTCTCCCCTTACTCCCCGATATAAATATATATATGACTAGCTTTCCGCCCCGCGGTTTCACCCGCAGCTAAGAGTTTTCCCGTGGGATTGAGTTCCCGCGCTGTTCCTACCTTTAAAATTGACGGAATTTCAATACAAACTTCCATCCCCTATTTATCCCCCTTAGGGGTGGAAAATACAAAAACGCTGAAACACGTGTTCATTATTTTTTAATCTTTAGCCCAAAAACAAAATTGGAAGATCCTGCCATCAAAATTGACGGAATTTCCATACAAACTTCCATCCCCTATTTAACCCTCTTAGGGGTGAAAAATACAAAAATGCTGAAACACGTATAAATTATTTTTTAATCATTAGCCTAAATACAGAATTTGAAGATCCTACCTTCAAAATTGACGGACTTTCATACAAACTTCAACCCCCCTTTTTACCCATTTAGGGAGGGAAAATCCGGAAAATACGTTATAAGAGGAACTTGCTCTCTAAGTTTAACGATTCTAGCTTTAGTAGTTTAGGCTCTGCGTTGATGAATCAGTCAGTCAGTCAGTAAGGACAAACGATTTTATAAGTATAGATTATAGATAATAATAATTTTAATAACAAAACCGCCTCTTCCTCGATTTTCACTTTAACAATTTGTATATTCTGAATGTAAATGCTCCATATAATAACTTAAATAAATATTAAATATGCAAATAGTACCTATAAAATTCGAGGAATTCCCTCAATTTCTCATGGATCCCAACATCAGAATTAGATTTTGCTGGACACGGAACCTACATTAAACCCTTATGCCTACTTAAAATAAAAGAATTTTTAAAATCTGATGATATCAATGTCTGAATTCTGAGGTAACATACATAAAAAAAATCATACAGCCCAATTGAGAAACTCCTTTCTTTATTTGAAGTCGGTTAAATAAGTTACTTAGGTCTGATGACGTTCTTATTTTAAAATTCATAAGTTTAAATCTGTTCAAATTATTGTCAAAACAAATTTGCTCCATGAAGTTCTTGAATAAAAAGGTTTGCAATACTTAAAAATCAAGAAAATAAATTTTGATATTATTACAAACTTCCATCCCGTATTTAACCCCTTTAGTATAGAAAATCCAAAAACGCTGAAACACGTGTTCATTACTTTTAAATCATTAGCCTAAATACAAAATTTTAAGATCCTAACTGCAAAACTGACGAAGTTTCCATACAAACTTCCATACCGTATTTAACCCTTTTAGGGGTAGAAAATCCAAAAACGCTGAAACACGTATTCATTACTTTTAAATCATTAGCCTAAATACAAAATTTGAAGATCCTACCTTCAAAATTGACGGACTTTCATACAAACTTCACAGCCCCTTTTTACCCCTTTAAGGGGGGAAAATCCAAAAATCCTTTCTTAGTGGTAGGTTTCGTTATAAAAGGAACCTGCTCTTTAAGTTTCACGATTCTAGCTTTAGTAGTTTAGGCTCTGCGTTGATGAATCAGTCAATCAGTCAGTAAGGACAAACGATTTTATAAGTATAGATTAAAACTGTAATTTACTGTGTTTTTAATAAATTGCTTGAAACCCTAGACCCTAGCTTTAAATCTGGAAAGATAGTATTGTAAAAAGGAAAAAAAAGAGTACTTGAGTCAGACGCGGTAAGCTGTAACTCTGGAAATAATGCCTCTACGACTATGAAATAAGTGTCATTTTGTAGCTTAATGTATAAGGTATATAATCTCTTTAGACTATTTTATCACCACTCTTGTCGTTTTCCTATAAATGGAGCAAGAAAGAAAAAAGTGTGCCTGTTTTTACAATTTCATAATACGTTGGTGGCTGTATACAGAAATATATTAATCTTACCACTATAAAATGTAGTATCGTTTTGTAGGTAATTTATCGACGATGATTTGGTCTCTGAAGAGTAAACTCCTCAGTCTTATGGTTTTTGAAGAAAATTCGAAAAACCAGAATGAGGGAGATAAAAAGGGGGGGGAGTGGGGGGAAAAATAAGTTCTTGAAGTGCTTCCATATCTACATTGAAGCACATATATGACAGCTACATTCATGCCAAGTTTCATGCTTTCTTCAGGATGGGACCGTATTTCAAGTTAAGGACTCGTACTTTGATTAATGTCATTTCAATTTTATTATTATTACTGCAAAATCACGGCTTGGTCATTTGTTGATTATATCGTATTCAAGGGGTTCCTGGGTTATCAGACCAAAACTGTCCAACATCGTTATACGGCGACTGAAGTTCTGCTATTTCAGAAGACTGACCCAATATTTTCTGCAAACAAAATAAAAATAGCTTTTTACTTTTTTTATTTTAGATGATTATGATCATGATGATGACGATGACTATGATGATGGGTCATGATCTACGATGACGACGACGACGACGACGACGACGACGACGACGACGACGACTGTGATAACGATTATGATCTTGATGATGACTATTGTCTATGTGTCTTATAGTCATTATCATCACAATCGTAATCACCATCGTGATGATCATCAGTTATCATAGCCATCATCATCAGTCAGAAGTCTGAATCAAATAATTTTAGAAATACTGTTTGTAAAACCTACCGCATTTCAAATCAGTGCCAGTTCTGAAATCGGGTAGGGTAGGGTAGGTACCTACTTAACGCTGGGAAATCTGTATGTCAAAATTTTACCAACCTTCGTAGTCACTTTAACATTTTGTCTTGGAAAATATCCGTTTTTTCTTATTCCTACCAACGTAATTGTTTTTCGTCGCTTCTTGAAAAGACCCAGTTCTTCCTGAAAATAAAATTTTATTTTTACTACCAGGACGCGCAGAAGACTGGTGTAGGTAGTATAAAATATTTTTACCTTCAGGATCTGTGGGTTCAATCCAAATGACAGTGTTTTTACTAATCTCGTTAACTCGTGGGGATGACTAAGCACCGCCCGACGGGCACTATTGTCTTCATCGTTTCCGGACTAGGACAAAAATATATTAATGTACTTAGATAAATAAATTAATGTAGAGTGCGTTAGGGGAAATAGGAAAGCTAAGGTAGTAAAGACCCAGGTACGGAAGGTTCAATTAACGGAATGTCCACTCGAGGCATTAAGTCTATTTCCCGAAATGTCCATTCCCTGGATATCTATTTCCCTGAACGTCCATTTGCTTGAAAGTCTATTTATTTATTTATTTATTATATAATGCCTGTATTAGGGTACGTTTGTTCCTATGTGGCACTCAGGGCTGATTTAAATGAATCAATCGATTCGTCTAAACCACAGCTAAACATAGGCGCGGCGGGCCACTGAAGAAGTTATTTTGATCAAAATGAAATAAAGCAACAATCTGATGACGCAGGCAGACGCCATTATAAAAAATAAAAACTACGAACTACGCCGAGTGCGGTATCATTGAAGAGGTGTTTGCAAATCGCCATGGAGAATATAATTTACTACGTAAGTGTCGCCTGTTGCGATTATTTTTTCGTAAAAATATACAGACACGACACGCGACCCTTATATACAACATGTAACAGAAAGGGTATATCCATCGTGAAATGTGTGACTCCACCCATGAAACTGAACAACTTTCAATAAGGAATATACTTAGGTCGAAATACGAAAAAAAAATTAACTTCTCATACTAAATGTGCAGTCAGCTGATGCATTTTGTATGGAAGGTCAATTTTTCTTTTTCGTTTTTCGACCTATGTTCTTTAGGGAAAGTTGTTCAGTTTCATGGGTAGATTCACACATTTCTCGATGCATATACCCTTTCTGTTACACGTTGTATATTGTAATATGAACTTAAAGTGAAGAGTGAAGCTGTTTTTCAAGTTTTTTCTTCCATTACTACGTAAATATAATTGATAATCAATGCGCATTATGTCATAGGTTTGGAAGTGAAAACTGTGGAACTGACTCTTCACATAAAAACTTACCACACGGGAAATAGGGTGGTACAACCAGATACTATTTATAAAACTAGTGTTCCACGAGTCAGGCGCAGGAGTAGAATCATCGTTTTGTATTGTCGTGGTCTTGTCTTCAGTGTGGGACTCATCCAAAGCTGAAATATTTTGTTATTCCATTTAAAAGTACCTAATTAACATTTCATTACTTATTTCTAACTAAACCTACTTGTTTATAAAATAAGAAACTGACTGACTGATATTAGCCTGACTGGAAGAGATATTTTCTTTTATTTGAAGACTTCGAACGGCATGGATGGAATGTAACCGGTTTTACATCGGATGTTTATAAACTAAATCCACAAGACCACATTTTTCATTAGGTAGGTACTGAAATAAATACACAGTTTCGAAGTTTTGTGTAACACGGTATATATTTTCCTGGATTTTTTAATACAATATTTTTTGAGTTATTTAAAAAAAACTTAAAGCAACACGGCCTTCTAAGTAAAAAAATGATTTTTTGTATACAGAGTTCGGTTTTCTGTCACAATATCCTTTGCCTATATCAATTAAAAGTTTGATGTTAAAATAGTGAGTTGTCATGGATTGGGAAGAAGTGCAAGTTGTGTGTAAAGGATAGTGATGTTTATGTTCTCATTATTAATTTTCACCGAAGCTTTATCAAACTCTAATTTTTTGCTCATCTTCCAGACTGCTTTGGAAAAATGATAAAAGCAGCCATGTACTTCAACTTCAGGAAACACCGTTTTGACGGCATTTATTATTGTATATGTTACGGCTAATACACGAAGTGCGGCTACACCTAGTTTTAGCCGGTTAGAACTAGGTGTAACCACTTCCTCTTGGTTAAACCTAGTATTAGCCGATTGTTTTCGGGTAAAACTAGGTCTAGCCTTCATCATGCCGGCTACAACTAGGTCCAGCCATTCCCTGTTGGATAAAACTAGGTCTATCCGATATCATTCCGGCTAGAACTAGGTCCAGCCATTCCCTGTTGGATAAAATTAGGTCTATCCGATATCATTCCGGCTAGAACTAGGTCCAGACAATCCCTGTTGGATAAAACTTAGATGCGTGTCCCGCCAAGCCTTCCGCCCCGCGTCACACTCAAGACTCACAGCATCTGCAGCAGCGGCGCGGGGTGGAGGGCATAGCGAGGCACGCAGTTAAGCCGGCTATACACTATACACTATCCATCGCGACTGTACGTCAAAGCCACGGCGCTGGATGTAGTATACGCACCATCGTGCACGAAAAATTTGCTATACAGTACAGCCAGCTTGTGGCTCGACCGATTGACGTATCAGTGTTGCCAGATGCCCGCGAGTCTAAGTCGCCCAACTTTGTATCGGAAGTAGCCCAAAAGCAACGTTTTCTTGTCGCCCAATGTCGGATTTTGAGTAGCCCAAACGCCATTCATTATTTGTTTGAGTAGCCCGAACGGCGACAAATCGCCCAATCTGGAAACTTGTGACGTACGTCCGCGCTATTCACTGTCCATCTGCTGGACGGTCGCGGTGGTGGGGGCGCTCGCTGGATACAAAATTGATCCAGCAAGGTAATAATAATAATTATTGACGTACGTCAAGACTATTCACTGTCGTTTTTCGTCGTGCATCGTGCATGAATGACCTTGGCGGGACGTACAGCAGGATGGATGGTGCGGCTAAAATTTTGACAGGTCGTACGCTGTTTTGGCGTTTTCGTTTTACGCAATGTTTGACGTTAGGAAATATTTTTCCTGACCATCACACTGGTGGGGCGGTTGGTGTGTCGGTTAGGACGCAAGAAAATAATGCTGCTTTATTGAAACATGAACTACAGATAAGTAAAATACAGCTTTCGGAGATGTAAAAGATTGATTTGACAAAATAAGAAAAGATATAAATAGTCATTACTTTTCCGTGTAAAGAAACGTTTTTTTAGCCAGTTTCAGCGCCCTCTGCAGGAACTCACAAGTATCGTCCTAAAAATTCCCATTGGGTCAAAGTTAAAAGAAATTTTAGTCTTTGTGTCTGCCCTGAAAGAGAGGCAGCTACATAAACGCTTCAAGTTCAGATTGGCAGTAAGATAAAAATGTCTAATAAATGATTTGTAACAAAAACTTTTTTTTGCCAATTTTAAAATTAGGATTTATTCTCCCTTAATTTGGTTTGGAAGGTCTAAATTCTAAGAATTCGTAAGATATCAGCGTAATTACTATCAAAGAAAAGTAACTAAGCATGTTTTTAAAAATGTTTGAAATATCGTAGTTATTATTTTTTTTATAACGCGATTAAGAACACTAGTTTTTTTATATGAAAAGTTTTTATAACTTCACAGGCGTCTAACATTTAAAAAAATTATAGTAAATGCTTGAAACTTTATTTATTAGATTAGGTAGGTACACATCTGACATAACCACAAATTAAAATAAAAAGAATTACATATGTACCGACTTAAATCGGGGCACTGTTGAAATTGGTTCCAGCATTCTAGGTAAAAAAATTGCAATATTCTTGCCAAACTCATAGGCAGAAGTTTTAAACAAAAACGTTGTACTTAAATTGAACCTTAGGAGTTGAAGGGTGATTGATACCTTATTTTAAAGAGTATTTTCTATTCTTTTCTTAAATTATAAGTACCTACGGTAGGTAGGTACAGAAAAAAGCGTGAAACTTTCGAGAAAATCGAAGTTTTAGCAAAATGAATGACGAAAAACACACCATCTTTCGTGGTAGATTGTGCAAAAACTATAAGCAATACCTACCTTTTTGTGATTACAACAATCACAAAAAAGGTACCTACAATCCGTTACATTCCATGCTGTTCACAAGCAGGAGATGTTTTTGAGATCTGACGTGTAGGTAGTCTATTTCAACTCACTCAATACACTAGACAATAATAAAACATTTGAAAAAAAAAACAATAATTTACTTACAATACAAAGTTACACTGTTTATAGCAAAAAAGATTAATGAATAAAAAAAGGAAATCTTCATATTTGAACACTAATAAACTGACGTGTTTAGATTTTTCTAAATAATACAGGATAAATTTAGTAAGGTGTCACCAGTTAGAAACTTTGCAGTTATGAATGACAAACGCAAGCAGATAGGACATTTTATTATTGTTAGTCGGTTTCCATGTAATGAATGTTTATCACGCACAATACAGTCTCATTGGTCATTGTGTAATCTATCCCGAAGTGTCTCAAGTCTTCGATTCAGAGAAACACTCTGATCGGACTACAAAATGAATGAGCTCTAGTTATCACTTTGTGCTCTAAACCATGTTTCCCGGAGCGAGTATACACACAGTGCAGTTCGGTTTTCTTAAAAGCAAAACACATTGGTTGCTATCGATAAGTTAAGACGAGAGGTATAGAGAAATGGTGTTTTTGGATGAGCAGGGGCCTGTTTCACGACGTACAAATCTACAATTGTTATTATTATTATGTATGTTTTACCATTATATCGGGACTATAGAGTCCCGGACTTTTGGGAGGCGTGCGTGGGGCCAAAGCCAACACGTAGAGGCCCTTTTAAACAACTTTAATAATGAGTAATGTGACACTAGCCGGCGGATATCCCTGTATGCACTATAGAAGTACACCCAAGGACAACCCCCGGGTAGTGTAGGACTATAGAGGAAAGTGGAAGCAAAGGAACCGGGTTATTGGGTTGAAGTGATAGTGGACTACCTACACGTCAGATCTCAAAAACATCTCCTGCTTGTGAACAGCATGGAATGTAACGGATTGTAGGTACCTTTTTTGTGATTGTTGTAATCACAAAAAGGTAGGTATTGCTTATAGTTTTTGCACAATCTACCACGAAAGATGGTGTGTTTTTCGTCATTCATTTTGCTAAAACTTCGATTTTCTCGAAAGTTTCACGCTTTTTTCTGTACCTACCTACCGTAGGTACTTATAATTTAAGAAAAGAATAGAAAATACTCTTTAAAATAAGGTATCAATCACCCTTCAACTCCTAAGGTTCAATTTAAGTACAACGTTTTTGTTTAAAACTTCTGCCTATGAGTTTGGCAAGAATATTGCAATTTTTTTACCTAGAATGCTGGAACCAATTTCAACAGTGCCCCGATTTAAGTCGGTACATATGTAATTCTTTTTATTTTAATTTGTGGTTATGTCAGATGTGTAGGTACCTACCTAATCTAATAAATAAAGTTTCAAGCATTTACTATAATTTTTTTAAATGTTAGACGCCTGTGAAGTTATAAAAACTTTTCATATAAAAAAACTAGTGTTCTTAATCGCGTTATAAAAAAAATAATAACTACGATATTTCAAACATTTTTAAAAACATGCTTAGTTACTTTTCTTTGATAGTAATTACGCTGATATCTTACGAATTCTTAGAATTTAGACCTTCCAAACCAAATTAAGGGAGAATAAATCCTAATTTTAAAATTGGCAAAAAAAAGTTTTTGTTACAAATCATTTATTAGACATTTTTATCTTACTGCCAATCTGAACTTGAAGCGTTTATGTAGCTGCCTCTCTTTCAGGGCAGACACAAAGACTAAAATTTCTTTTAACTTTGACCCAATGGGAATTTTTAGGACGATACTTGTGAGTTCCTGCAGAGGGCGCTGAAACTGGCTAAAAAAACGTTTCTTTACACGGAAAAGTAATGACTATTTATATCTTTTCTTATTTTGTCAAATCAATCTTTTACATCTCCGAAAGCTGTATTTTACTTATCTGTAGTTCATGTTTCAATAAAGCAGCATTATTTTCTTGCGTCCTAACCGACACACCAACCGCCCCACCAGTGTGATGGTCAGGAAAAATATTTCCTAACGTCAAACATTGCGTAAAACGAAAACGCCAAAACAGCGTACGACCTGTCAAAATTTTAGCCGCACCATCCATCCTGCTGTACGTCCCGCCAAGGTCATTCATGCACGATGCACGACGAAAAACGACAGTGAATAGTCTTGACGTACGTCAATAATTATTATTATTACCTTGCTGGATCAATTTTGTATCCAGCGAGCGCCCCCACCACCGCGACCGTCCAGCAGATGGACAGTGAATAGCGCGGACGTACGTCACAAGTTTCCAGATTGGGCGATTTGTCGCCGTTCGGGCTACTCAAACAAATAATGAATGGCGTTTGGGCTACTCAAAATCCGACATTGGGCGACAAGAAAACGTTGAAACCCATACAAATAAGCCCTTTTGGGCTACTTCCGATACAAAGTTGGGCGACTTAGACTCGCGGGCATCTGGCAACACTGATACGTCAATCGGTCGAGCCACAAGCTGGCTGTACTGTATAGCAAATTTTTCGTGCACGATGGTGCGTATACTACATCCAGCGCCGTGGCTTTGACGTACAGTCGCGATGGATAGTGTATAGTGTATAGCCGGCTTAACTGCGTGCCTCGCTATGCCCTCCACCCCGCGCCGCTGCTGCAGATGCTGTGAGTCTTGAGCGGGGCGGAAGGCTTGGCGGGACACGCATCTAAGTTTTATCCAACAGGGATTGTCTGGACCTAGTTCTAGCCGGAATGATATCGGATAGACCTAATTTTATCCAACAGGGAATGGCTGGACCTAGTTCTAGCCGGAATGATATCGGATAGACCTAGTTTTATCCAACAGGGAATGGCTGGACCTAGTTGTAGCCGGCATGATGAAGGCTAGACCTAGTTTTACCCGAAAACAATCGGCTAATACTAGGTTTAACCAAGAGGAAGTGGTTACACCTAGTTCTAACCGGCTAAAACTAGGTGTAGCCGCACTTCGTGTATTAGCCGTAACATATACAATAATAAATGCCGTCAAAACGGTGTTTCCTGAAGTTGAAGTACATGGCTGCTTTTATCATTTTTCCAAAGCAGTCTGGAAGATGAGCAAAAAATTAGAGTTTGATAAAGCTTCGGTGAAAATTAATAATGAGAACATAAACATCACTATCCTTTACACACAACTTGCACTTCTTCCCAATCCATGACAACTCACTATTTTAACATCAAACTTTTAATTGATATAGGCAAAGGATATTGTGACAGAAAACCGAACTCTGTATACAAAAAATCATTTTTTTACTTAGAAGGCCGTGTTGCTTTAAGTTTTTTTTAAATAACTCAAAAAATATTGTATTAAAAAATCCAGGAAAATATATACCGTGTTACACAAAACTTCGAAACTGTGTATTTATTTCAGTACCTACCTAATGAAAAATGTGGTCTTGTGGATTTAGTTTATAAACATCCGATGTAAAACCGGTTACATTCCATCCATGCCGTTCGAAGTCTTCAAATAAAAGAAAATATCTCTTCCAGTCAGGCTAATATCAGTCAGTCAGTTTCTTATTTTATAAACAAGTAGGTTTAGTTAGAAATAAGTAATGAAATGTTAATTAGGTACTTTTAAATGGAATAACAAAATATTTCAGCTTTGGATGAGTCCCACACTGAAGACAAGACCACGACAATACAAAACGATGATTCTACTCCTGCGCCTGACTCGTGGAACACTAGTTTTATAAATAGTATCTGGTTGTACCACCCTATTTCCCGTGTGGTAAGTTTTTATGTGAAGAGTCAGTTCCACAGTTTTCACTTCCAAACCTATGACATAATGCGCATTGATTATCAATTATATTTACGTAGTAATGGAAGAAAAAACTTGAAAAACAGCTTCACTCTTCACTTTAAGTTCATATTACAATATACAACGTGTAACAGAAAGGGTATATGCATCGAGAAATGTGTGAATCTACCCATGAAACTGAACAACTTTCCCTAAAGAACATAGGTCGAAAAACGAAAAAGAAAAATTGACCTTCCATACAAAATGCATCAGCTGACTGCACATTTAGTATGAGAAGTTAATTTTTTTTTCGTATTTCGACCTAAGTATATTCCTTATTGAAAGTTGTTCAGTTTCATGGGTGGAGTCACACATTTCACGATGGATATACCCTTTCTGTTACATGTTGTATATAAGGGTCGCGTGTCGTGTCTGTATATTTTTACGAAAAAATAATCGCAACAGGCGACACTTACGTAGTAAATTATATTCTCCATGGCGATTTGCAAACACCTCTTCAATGATACCGCACTCGGCGTAGTTCGTAGTTTTTATTTTTTATAATGGCGTCTGCCTGCGTCATCAGATTGTTGCTTTATTTCATTTTGATCAAAATAACTTCTTCAGTGGCCCGCCGCGCCTATGTTTAGCTGTGGTTTAGACGAATCGATTGATTCATTTAAATCAGCCCTGAGTGCCACATAGGAACAAACGTACCCTAATACAGGCATTATATAATAAATAAATAAATAAATAGACTTTCAAGCAAATGGACGTTCAGGGAAATAGATATCCAGGGAATGGACATTTCGGGAAATAGACTTAATGCCTCGAGTGGACATTCCGTTAATTGAACCTTCCGTACCTGGGTCTTTACTACCTTAGCTTTCCTATTTCCCCTAACGCACTCTACATTAATTTATTTATCTAAGTACATTAATATATTTTTGTCCTAGTCCGGAAACGATGAAGACAATAGTGCCCGTCGGGCGGTGCTTAGTCATCCCCACGAGTTAACGAGATTAGTA
>JARACY010003533.1:0-32574 GCA_029255725.1 Scrobipalpa atriplicella | reverse complement strand
TTTAGTCGCGTCACGAACCAAATATTACGTCGACATCATACAGGAACCCCGTGAGAATAAACGGTGACTTACAAAAATGTTATTCTAATTATGAACTGAGGATGCGCCTCTATTTTCAATTATACGCATACCTCGGGAGCAGTTTTGAAGGTTATAAGTTTTGAGAACAAATTGATAGATACGTTACTCAGCAAAATATTTGAAAAGATTGTTGATAGAATTTGGGTAAAGGAGTGATGCCAGGAAGTTTGAAATAATCGGCGTTGTAATTTTAAAATATTTCTTGGATCCAAATTCAATGACATAGATGCAGATTAGATAGACATTTGACGAATGCAGGCACATGACATCATAGAAAGTCAAATGTCGTTGATGAATAAATGGTACCGGTGAATTACAGAAAAGAATCCTATCTAGGCTCTTTCGTTCTGTTCGACTCTTTCCTTTTAGTTGAATGGTAAACTGCCAGCAAGATCCATTCATCTTTATCCATTGATTCCAATTCAATATTTTTCACTACTTAGTATATTACTCAACGGCTGTGTGGTCTTACGCCCGATTTGCCACCTGTCATTATGATCACAACACCAACTTTCATTGCATTGCCTCTATAAATTAAACCTCATTCATTACCAACATCTTGCCCATTGCCCCTAACATACAGGGTGGGCATTGGGCATTAAGGGTGGTCCACAATATTGTGGCCACACTGTCCAACAATTGTAAACAGCTATCATTGTCCACATAATTTATTGGAATTCAATGAAATTTCATTACCAGGCTTATAAATCTGTGTCCAATATATGACGACAGTATCAGTTGTTATGGCCGATAAATTAGGGGATTACCTTGTCTCAGCGATTGGCCGCCAATGAAATTTGAGGGTAAGTCGGAAATTAAATCGTATAAGCCAGGTTAATAGTGGATTTATAGTAGTGCAGCGGTGATGATAAATGATTCCGAACAATAAAATCTATGGCACTAATAAAGTTTAGTATTTAGGGACAATATCAAAACAGTAAGTAGCAGTAAAATAGATATTCAGTCGGATTGCGTTGAAACTCTGAGCATCAGGTCAAAAATACTACCTTTGAAATAAAATGTCAAAGAAATTGGAGAGCCAGAGATGATTTTTTTTCAGTCACACAGGAAAATTGTCATAACCATTATCATAACATACTTAAGTCATTTTTATTAACCGTGGACTGTGATAACAAACGATAAGGAAATAAAAATTATATGACTCTACATTTCAGACTGTAATTGTTCCACTGATTAAGTGCATTCTATGCATGAATTCCCCACGGTACGTATCCACGTTTCAACAAACCTTTCTTCAGCAGGATTTCGAGACTCAACCAATCTTTAAAACCAGTTTTTCCGCACCAAAATCGACGTATCGAGCCCATAAACAATTCCCGTAATTCATTCGGGATTCGCTCTGCGTCTAACAGAGATATACTGAAATGACCAATCACGGACGTGAGTTGTGTGGCAACACCGATGTTTACCTCGACCAGGCTGCTGTGTTACACCGTAAAACTAGATTTTTTATAAATTAAGTTAGTTTTTGGAAGTTTTCCAGTGTAAAACCGAACTGGAATAGCATTGCTTTTTCGCTATCTCTTCCCACTGGTGTAATAAAAGTAGACTCTTGGGAAAACCCAGGGAATATAAATATCTTGCACTGATCTAGGTCTCTAGCCAATCCACGTGCCAAACGTGGTCAGTACTTATGATAGCAACCCTTCAAGTGGAGAAGGCCAAATCCAGCTGTGGGACAGACTCTAATGACTGGTAAAAATAGCGTAGCTACTTACTGGTTAAAATACCATTGGATCAGGACAATACAGTAGCACTTTACAGTCGAGAAATTCTGAGATATGAAAGATCAAAGCCATTCCAAAGTATCTGTATTGTGTCACCATCGCACTGCCCACTATTAAATTCTATGACTATGACTCTACATTACCAAAACAGATATTTCTGTACATGATACATCATAATTTAAACATGTACCTTAATAATGTAAGTAAGATTATAAATAAGCTATTTTATTTTCAAAAGACGTAGTTTCGTGAATTTCAGAGAGCAACGGTGTAAAAACCTAGTCGATGCCACCGCGGGCCGATTCGATAGTTACATTTGCCCCGAAATCGGCTATTTCTATGTCCATTAGTTTAATGTGATTCCCCCAAATGCTACACGTATAAAAGTGATACTTACAACGCTTTTAGTTTTTATTCTTATTCCTGCTTACTCGAACCTTAAAAGGATCTTCCGAAGAGATTAGGTAATGGAGTCAAAACGATCGGAACAAAAATTCGAGGCACGCCTGTAGTTTCAGTAATGATTATTTTTCAGTCTGGTAATGTTAGGTTTTATGTTTGATTTTGTAAGACCCGTTTTTTTTTTTTTACTTACGTACTTAACGTTACTACGTACTACGGTACTACGCAACGCATATACGCATTGCACGAACGCCTGAACGAAATGCCTGATCAATTCTGTCTTGATAAAACCCAATGCAGTTATATGCAGATAGTGTAGGCACTTTATTCCATAATTTTTAGGAACCACCATTACTAATAATTCCTTTTCTCTTCGATAGAATATTTTTTCTGTATAATAATATAATATGCTGAAACCGTTAGGGTTAGTAACCGAAGTATTCGGTCATTTTTACGGTCTCTATGATTTTGATTAATCTAATTTAAAATGCTTTCAAGAAGAAAACTAAACAGTGCATAAAAACTGTTTAAATATTTTTTATCTTCATATAGCCAGTAGAAATTAGGAGACCATAATTTAACGGTCAAGCAGTTAGATTTTATTTGTCATTAAATTTAACAGCAATCGCCTTTCAGTGACGCTTGTGGACATCTTTATGTTTATACGTTCGTTAAGATTAAAACACAGAACTAAAAATAAACCTTTAGTAGAAAGCACATTGAAGTAATGAGCTTGAATGATAACACAGCACTGTTATTTCGACCAATAAAAACATTAACTATCAAAATCTCCTGTAGAAATAAAACCAAATCGGTCGATTATGTCTAGGGTGTTAAGCGGACTTAAGATTCAAATGGACTGTATATTTTCCCGCGGTAAAAAAAAAAACATTCAATTTGTTGAAATAATCCTGATCTTGCAATAAATTTGTTGAAAGCATAGGTATTTGTTTGGTGTTGTAAACCGTGCTGTCTGCACAAGACATTTTTAGTTAGCCTCTGATATTACCTTCCTTGTGACTTGAAGTAAGTAGGTATTCTCACAAGTGAAGTTATCTAAACTAAACCTATGACGTCACAAGACTCCTGAGATATGGTCAGGTGCATTACCATAACTCACGGCGGCGTTTCACTACCGCTATCGTGACGGTGTTGTAAGTTGTGTTCCCTCTTGGGACACATAGGTACCCGAAACTAAGGGTATTGGTGTGAATGCGTCTTTGAATGTCTTAGCGGTGATTTGGCCCTGGTAAACTGCGGTGTTACCGTGTTAGTTTTAGTCATTTTATAGTCATACTAGGAAGGAACGTAGAAACAAGGTTTCCATTCCACCATTTATTTTATTTAACTAGAAAGCCGAAATGCTATTACTAAATACGATGTGATTTGAATTACAGACACCCATCTGAAAATTATCCAGATACGAGTAGGAACGTAAATATCTGGATATGATAAAATATTTCTTATACCATTTTTTCTATGGTCCAGGCCAGGTGCGATATCGCAAATACACTTTTTGACTTTACTTTACACCAACAAAGCTTTCTCGAGACCACACAAAGAATATCGTTTACCGCGACCTCCATTGTGGATGTCAAAACAAGATCGGTTACAATAAATCTTATTAAATGCCTCAAAAGTAAGCCACACACCGCCATTCATAAGGTAAAGCCGAAACTGGGTATAAAATGAATAGAATGTTTACAGTTCTCCATTGTGGTTAGTTTAGCAGCTGCCTTACCTGAGCTGAGATGATTTTGAAGTCGTCCTATTTCGTTGGTGTAAAATAAAAGTTAGGTAGGTGTTTTCGTTTTAAATAGTTTTGTTTGATGACCTCATTCTTCTTCCTAGCCTTTTCCCCGTATTTCACGGGGTCGGCTAACTCATCTAGGGGATTGAACGAGGGTACTGGTTTTTACACAGAGCGACTGCCATCCTGACCTCCGCAACCCAGAAGGTAAACCAGACCCAATCCTAGACTAGGTTACAGACAACCTTTGAATTTTTTCGTAGGTGTGTGCAGGTTTCCTCACGTTTGTTTTCCTTCACCGTAAAAGCGCCGAATAAACGTAGGTACATATGAAATTCGAAAACCGAAAAACACATTGGTACGTGGTGGGATTTGAACCACGACCTCCTGCACAGAAGGCCGCGGCCCTATCCACTACACCATCCGGGCTTCCGGGCATCCGGGCTTTTTGTTTTATGACCAAAGGTCAGTTTTACTTTACCCATAGAGTTTAGGTGTAATGTAAGCACATTAAGCGCCAATAAAGGATTAAAATTATTTTTATCTGCTTCGTATTTTTCGGCCCAATGGTTCTAGTGATGTTCTGCCTACCCCGTAAGTAAATTTAAGGCATATCCACTCCACTCACCTTGGTAAGTACCTATTTGTTTTCGCTGTGCCATGCCATGCTCATAAAACTTCCGTAAAACCAGTAAACTCAGTCAGAAGAAAACTCGAAAAACACTTGGGTTGGGCAGCAGATCTGTTTTTGTTTGTTCTGTGTTCTGTCTGCCATGTCAAAATTCAAAGCTTTGGCGCCAAAGTCAGAAAACTTAGTATGTTTCCTTTGTCTGTTTATAACTGTCGCTGTAAACGCAAACGATTTGGCGCTGGCTGGAGTATATCTTTTTCTCTTTCTCACTTGTTCTTAGCGACAAGGACCACGATATAAACCTGTTTTAGAGCGAATAAACATAGTACCACTGCAGCAGACGTCACCTGTGTTTGCACCAATCAGGAGTCGCATTTTTAAATTCAGCCAATGACCTTAATGCATTTGACAGCTTGTTCTGACAGCGCCTGTAAACGAAAACCAATAAATGCATTGGTTGGTTGCACGAGGGAGTGAATGCATGCAGCTAGTTTTGTTTGTTTGCTTTGTTATTTTGAGTGAAATAGTTATTTTAGCAGTTTTTTATGTGAAATGTTGTGATTATCAAGACAATTTTAGTGAATTCAAGCCAAATGGTCTCTAGGAAAATGCCTGCCAGCTAGCGAATTTGATCTTCGAGGGAGGTGAGTGCATTATTTCAAAACTGGACGGTTACTACTGCACTTTAGTCTATAACATTTTGCGAATTAATGATTTATTGCTAGCGAATTGTGTATGAAAATAGATCTTTTGGAAAGTAAATTAAATGCTTTTCAACTACAAATACTGCTGTAACTATCTGATGTAACCCCCAAGCTTCGAAAACATAACAAACACGTATATTCAAACAGGCATGTCTTATTTATGTTAGCTTGCAGACAAAGGGGATGATAACTTCAAGGTCTACCTATGTTAGTAGTTCCAAGAGCAATTTATCTGTGAAATAAAGGATAACCCCCTTTTTAACAGTTTTTCTCAGCTTTTCTGTTAAAAGCTTCCTTGTTTTTCACAAGAGAAGCAAGTCTAAGGCCAATAGCATGTATTTGTATCTATCTGTTCATATTCCAAAAGTAAAGAATGGTTGCAAAATAGTAAATTAGATGAAGTGAAGCTTCATTTTATAACTTCTTCACATGTTATCTTGTCTGTGAAGCGAATATAATTTATTTGTATGGATATCCTTAATTGAACTATTATATTATAGTGTGTGGTTTTAAGTATGGTAAGTAATGTGTTGTTTTTGTTTTATCTGATTTGTAGCTCTATATTCTGTATTTAAATCTATCTTGAAAAAGGACGGCTCAGACTGGCCGATGGTTACACAGTTTACTGACAAGTATGATAAACTCCCTTTGATATTACTATTACAGATACCAAGTGTTTCTATTCTGGAATTTGTTAAAAATTGATCTGTTAATAAAACTCTTTTTTTCTAAAAACAGAATCAGCACAGCATGTTGCTTTTCTACCTGATACTTTGAAAGCCAATAGTCCAGGGTTAACCAACCTTTTTTTTTTGGGGCTCCCCGGACTATTAATAATATATTCATGCCTCCGCCCCTCTCTTAACTTTTTCAATAAATACAATAAAAGCGCATATTATGTACTTAAAAGCCTTTTATTTTAATTCTAATTTAAAAAATGCAAACGCTTTCCACCCCCTTGACATCTCTCTGTGCCCCCCTGGTTGGGAACTCCTGCAATAGACAGACCTGAGTTTTGGTGTGCTAACCTATTACTACACAGCATTATCCAAACCTATCTAAAAATGCTAATATAACTTAATAGTACCTAATGAAAAAAAAACTAAGCTGTTGACTCTCTTCTCTGCCTACCCTGTAAAAGACATGAGTGAAAATAATTTATGTATGTTATTATATTACCAAGTACATCCTGATAAAGCTATTGCTAAACCCTGCACTCAACTGTCACTATCACCACCCATAAGTACCATGAGTCACCGACTAATCCTTTGTTACAATTCCTAGAATCAGGCAACTTGTTTTGTGAGGAAATTTAATTTAATACACTTTTAAATGCACACAAAGCAATATTAGTTGGACAAGTCTGGACAGGTTCAATTATGATAACAAAATGCTTGAATAGGCTCTTTCTGGTGTACCATAAAAGTGTTGGTTACATTTTGTAATTTTATATTTGAGTTTAAATGCAACGATAGCAAGTTTTGTTGAAAAACAAAAGTTCGTGGTACTATAATTAAATGTTAACTAATCACAGAGAAATATTATAGCCCTAGTCCATAGAAACTCAGATGGTATAAAAGCATCAGATGAACTCAGTGTAGGTAAGTAATAACATCTCTTATAATAACAAAAAAAAACTAGACAAAAAAATTATTATTTTAAAAAACGCGAATTTCTTTAAAAATAGTACATAATTAGTTACAACTCTATTAATTTTAAACTGCATATTTAGTATCATTAAATTATTATTATCAGCTACTTCCAGTCCCTACTGATAACAATAGATAATTAATTTAAATTTGGCAATATAATTATGTTGACCAGACCTTGACATAAATAGAAGTACACCTGTACACACAGATACCAGGAAAAAATTAAATAATAACAAATAGTAAACAATTACTAATTGTGATTATGTAGGTACAAATGTATCATCTACACTTCTACAGTTACCTACATTTGAAATTTGGTGTACTGACCTATGTTTGAAAGGAAAATGAAGTTACCTATGTTATGTAGGCAATTTAAAAAATCTTGACTTTACATTTGAAGTAGTTTCACTTGTTCATTCAACCTCCAATGTTTATTATATTATTTTTACTCAATGTTTGTTTATATTTTGTTAATTTGTTAGCCAGAAGCAAGTCAAGTTTTAAATCCACAATAATAATAATGTAGTAGTAAAAGACATACAGACCTGCAATATTTGCATATGCCTAGCCTGCTAGCCTGCTATTTCAGAAACATTTTAAGTCTATCAAACCCTATTAAAAATATTTTATATTTGCTTTGTTAGCTTGTGTAATTTTATTTCTCTTATCTTTGTATTCTAGGCTTAGCAAAAGACTAGTTAGTAGGCTAAAAATACCATTAATTACCATAAAACCCTGTCATACTTAGCTAATTATTTCCTAATGAGATGTATTGATTGTAAATAAATCATTAGAAGTACCATCATTGCCTTATTTAGATAAGCTACTGATTTTTCAATGGAACTTCTAAAAGAAAAATTATCATACAGAAATGATGATGAACAAGTATTATTCATATTTTTTTAAATATCTGCTACTCACTTGTGGGTTTGACGGAGTTAACCTCGTCGTTTCGACCATGGTCACCATCAGGAGCACGAAGATGACACACCACCACCGCACGTCAGGTGTGTGTGTGATCTTCGAATGAGAAACGTCGAGGTTAATTCCTGTAGCCGAGTATTTTATAAATAGAAATTATAATATTGTGGTAAGTGTTACAAAAATTCAAAACCCTTATGGTTAGAGTGTTGAAAATACACACACTGAAGTTCTTGAATCGAAACTAACTTTTTTAACAAAGATAAATAAAAATATGTTTATTTAACCTTTACTTATCTTCATTGGAAGATACTTGTTCATGGCAGGTGCAAAGACGATGTCGTTTTAATTGAAAAAGAAACAAAACGGTAACTTAGACCTTTAGCTTTCGATAACCGAATGTAATGAAAGTAACGGTGTATGGGTGGCATCAGTATATTCATGTCACTAACATTTCCTTTTACGTTTCACCATTCAAAGATGTTGTGACAAAATGAGCAGGTACACAATAAAGAATATTTCGTCTACTAAGACTTACGATGCCTTCCATGCTGGACTGGGAGTGGTAGAAAAACATAGAATGTGCCAGCAGCATCTCCTCCCGGGCATGCTGTAAAAACCAGCTAAGGCAACCAGTTAATATAGCAATATACATAATCATCTGAAATAACCCTAAAAACTTGTCAGACGTGGCGGAATGACTGACCTTTGGGGTCGTTTTCGCTCTGCCTACCCTAGGGACAAAGGCATGATTTTATGTATGTGTTATTTTATTTAGACTTACGATGACAACTGGGTATGTACTCGCGTACAGGATACTTGGGAAATACTACTTTGAATATTATGAAATTGACTTTGCGGTAAACTCATGGGTAAACTATCCTTTCTGAGCCTAAAATTAAAAGACTATGCCATCAGTTATCGTTTTGTATTCACGACTTGACTATGTAAGACAAAATATTTTTATATAACTTTGAACTTCAGTTGAAAGTCTAGTATCATTTTACTTACCTCTTACCTCATATTTCGCAGAATACGCAAAATTATACCTCGTGTAAGTCCGATGACATGATGACATGCCATATCAAAGAAATTATAAATAACCCGACGCAAAGATATGCACTTTTATAGCAGATTACATAGCGCGGATTGTCAATAAATTCATTTTTTTTTTAACACAAATGCCTGTATTACTCATCGTTATTCACCTTCGACATTGAGACTCTCGGTCAACGACACAGGCACAACGTTATCGCTTTCCTAATAATCTGCAAAGAAACAGGGTCAAGCGCGCTGCTTATTCATTATTGGCACTCTACTTCACGCACGAGATAGCCAACAGTCTGCAGATCAGTGCGCAGTGATTTGATCATTATGTGACTGTTCGTAAAGGCAGAAAGAGGACTCAGGGATTCTGTGCGTTGATGTTTAAGTAATGATAGATTACAAAGTGTTTGTCAGAATTTTGTGAATTTTGCTCTAGAAAAACCTCTTTAAACTGGCCGTTGACCCTTTGCCTACCCCATAAAGCAGGCATGACTACTTCTTCGAGCTCAAGTCCATTCGCAGATTCTGTGTCATGATGGTTTAATAGATCATCAATGTAGTGAACAATTTGAAGGAGACTCTACAAAACAATTGATTGCTATTATTGCTCTTCTCTACTTTAGGATTGATTTATGAAATGACGTAATGTAAGGCCTCAGGTGACGATTTTCCGCAGCATCGCCTTGGCCTTGTCAATCGTCGGTCAACGATCTTTTCTTGGTTTTCGTATCGAATTATGTAGGTGGCATTAATCGGCAAGGTCGTCTAAATACTGGAGGACCACAGTTTTAATTTTTATGCCGCCGAGAACGGTAGTGTGTTAAATCAGTTACGATTATTTAACAAACTGTGTTACCTCGTTTTGGATGTTTATAAATTAAAACTGATTCGTGAGTGTTGTGAAGAAGTGTTGAAGTGTAAACGGTCACTTAATTTTAGAAACATTCATTTGATGTGTTTGGTGAGCTGCTATCATAATATACAGCTGAGAGAAATCCGCGACAGTCAGTATTATTTTTAGTTTGTTTTATCGTATAAACTATAAACAACAGTTTTGAGACAGATCATTACAAATGAATGAATAGTTGGTTCCGTAGATGTAGAGTCTGTTTATCCATTCGTTAAGTTTACGAATGATTTCTTCAAACGGTCTGTTAGGGACAGGACAGTTTAAAAACGATTGCAATTGATAAGTACAACTCTTCCTAAATAGTGCTAAAATATTAATGAATGTAGGTATCTATAATATTTGTATAGAATTGTTCGTTATCAAACACGAAGAACACTATATCATAGGACAAATCAGAGGTCATTTGATGACTTGTATGTAAATGTTTTAGGCAAACTATTGTAACGAAAGATTACGTTTAGGCTCTACCTAAGTATAAACACTTCCGAATACTTACTTCCAGTTACGAAATGTTTTGTTTTCGTAGGTTTGATTGCGCTTCGGCGAATGTTTTGATGTTTTTTATTGGCTAGCCGCCAAACTTGTTTACGCGATGAACCTGCTGGTTAGATGCAAGTTTTTTGCATACAAAGAATTCGTCTAGAGGTCATGGAGGCATATTTCCAACAATCCGAACTTTCTTGATTAATTTATTTAATTATGTTAAGATTAAAACTCAGCTCTACACTCTTTAGGGAAAATCCTGAATATTCATTCTGTTTCACTTTATTTTTTCAAGTCGCGTCGATGGGAATTTACGGAAACATGCAACAATTTAGGGGATTCCCACAATCAGATTGTCTTTCGATTCGAATTTCAGATATCGTGTATTTCTGTACTGTAGTGACGGGTTGCTAGTACATCGCCTAATTTGCAAAACTTTAAAAACAATCACCGGTATACTTTTATGCCTTTTAAAGTATAATAGAAGTAAAATCTTTGTTTCAGATGAGCTGTAAGCCATCAAGATGGACAATAGGAAAAGGGCGTTGCTGCTGCGCCACCAGAACTCCCTCCTCCAAGATCTGGATGTGAACTTCATCATTGATGACCTCTTCACCAGAAACGCCATCAGCAACGAGGATTTTGATCATATATTTTCTCTGGTATGTATCTGCGTCCTTAATCTATTGGTCTAGGCTTTTGGCTCCCGAGCTGAAGATTTCTAGTTACGGAAGGATATTGCAATCATAGCATGGTGTACGAGCTGATTGTCTGATCAAGATATCTCGAAGATATTTGATGAAAAATTATTCTAATAACAGTTTTATAGATAATAGCAACAATAATGCATAAAGCTACCTACTATTGTGAAATTACTGTTTATCAACAAGGCAGAGGATAACGTAGAGGAAACCCAGGACTTGACCACAATTATTATAATTAAATTGAATTAAATGAAATTATATAGGTTTGGGGAAATGAAAGTATATACGTTTCCCGTGTTAACAGTTTCGGATTTTTCAAGTAGTTATATTTATGCAGTTATCAATAACGGAAGCTATCAAAAACGTAACTGTTCCCAGGAAATATAATGAGGACCTCTCTCTTACCCAGGGAGCCAATTATGTTCCAAATAAAGGCATCAAATCAATACTAAACTATCTTCTCATTTTCCAGAGCAACCGCGTAGAGAGAACCCGCTTTTTAATAGACACGATCGCTCAAAACGGCACCAATGAAACCTACGAAGCGTTCCTGGACAGTCTACAGAAAGACTACAGATGGTTGTGGGAAAAACTGGCTGTGAACATGAACGATAGTATGCCACTCGATAGCTTCGAAGACAGCCTGAGTCGAGGCGATGTGCCGCGCCTGCCCGACCATTATGTGCAGAGAGTGGAAGTGGTAAGTAATTAATTAGATATTTGCTCATGTCATGATACAGTCTACACCTAGATGTTTGTGGAAGAAACTGGCCGTGAACATGAACGATAGTATGCCACTCGATAGCTTCGAAGATAGCCTGAGTCGAGGCGATGTGCTGCGCCTGCCCGACCATTATGTACAGAGAGTGAAAGTAAGAAGGACAATCAGGATAAGTCGCCTCGATTGACAAGTGAGAGGCAGAGCAATGGAACTGTATTCCAATTTGCAGGTTCAGTTCCTGCCTTATTGATTGCTTATTGAAAAAATGGTTAATTTACTTTCAACAGGAACACAACGTATTAGAAAAGCTGAAGCTCCTAACACGGCACAACATCCTGGTTCTTCACGGCATGTCTGGTTCCGGGAAGACATCAGTAGTGGTCGGAGTACTCAGGGGAAATTCCGAGCTGATCACAACATTCTTCAATGGTGCTGTCTTCTGGCTAAACCTGGATGATACTAAGACTGAGGACGATATTATTGCTCAACAGAACAAGTAAGTCTGTGCCCCTAGGCGATTGTAAAACTGGCCAGCAGATCTGCTCGAGAGAACTGCCTTACTGAAGATTCGTACATGATTTATACCCTATTAAACCCTTTATGTTAGTTAGGTTAGCTTTACCCTAAATGTTAGTTCGTTCAGTTTCGTTGAGTGAGCAACCCCTATCAGTTTGCGGATAGCTGTCCCTTACACCCGTTATTTATCTGAAGTGATAGGTTCTTGATCCGCCGCCTGAATCACAATACACCTAAATTACAATGCTCAGGCCCTTTACAGTCTTTTTCAGTTTGCTTCCCTGTTTATGTTAGTTGCATACTCTATGTAACTAGGTTTAGTTTTCTACTAATTCTTGCAACAAGAAAGTATTGAATCGATAAACTAGAAACTCCCACACACGCGATGTAGTTTACTCTCATTTGTATGTAAGACAGTGATTGGATTGTTTGATCGTTAAAATTGACCCCTATCAACATCAAGGTCGGACGCATAATGCATGTATGGAAATCAAGAGATGAGAGTTATTGCTAATGCTAATATTCAAGTTATTTGTAACTTTATTCATATTGAATTATGAATGAAACCGAATTAGTTTGACCTAATTATTTATATGATTCGTTTTTTGCGAATCCTTGATTAATTTCCTCGTCTTTCTCGCATTTTTACACGCAAACATTATACGTTGATGTGTTTCGTAACTTCGACGCTCATACATAACAGATACTATATCAATATTAGAAAGAGGTATGTGGCCTTATTTACCTAAATTCGACGATAGAGATGTTCTGAAAGGCGTAGCAACCTGCAATTAGGAGATAATGGTGATAATTGACTCACAACTGTCAGTCAGTCAAAAATCAAGGCCGGAGGCGTGCTAAGGCTGGAACATCTTTATTTTCGTTTCAAGTGTACACACTCGAGGCAGTGTTCTGAATAGTAATTTGAGCGTATGTGTAGTTTTCTTTTGACGAAACAAACGTTTAAGACTTCCAGTTACAATTTTTGTACATTAGACTTTTATGTAGTTTGTGACATTAGATCACGCTTATAATGGCCTCAATTCACGCCGTCCAGTTACTAATTCTAATTCTTAGTAGCGCTGTCACTTTCTTAACTTTGACATAAGAACAGGATAGCAAACAAATACGTGAGTTTGACATTTCTTATCTGACATAAGATTGCTTAAATTAATTAAAATTAGTGAGCACGCTCTATGGTCATTCCTTATTTAAAGCGCCGTACGTCAAATTAAGAATGTCAAAGTCACGTGTTTGTTTGCTATCCTGTTCTTATGTCAAATTTAAGAAAGTGACAGCGCTACTAAGAATTAGAATTAGTAATAGTGCGTCCTGAATTAACACCATTATATCCCGCAATAGGTAGGCGCACTAACAACGTCCTATCAGAATAAGTTACCGCCACGTCTGACCAATGTTAGGGGCTATTTTAAATTTACTTTCTTTCCATCCACGGTTTCGCCCGCGTTAAATAATTTTCCTGTGAAAATGAAGGTTTTACCTTACCGCGGTAAAAATTAGCCAAAGTGCTATACATAACCTACGAGTATGTATGCCAAGTTTACCGATCCGTCCAGTGGTTGAAGCATATTGAGTATTTGAGTAACAAACATTCATATTTTTAGTAGGAAGTAAGAATGAAAGGCATGGAGTAAAAATAAATAAGATAACAATTAATTATCTAGGTATATCAGACAATTATATCAACCCCTTTTCTTCCAATAAACAATCCACTTTACTTTTCAGGTTATATCGCAAAACGACGTCTATCTACACCACACACAACTCCTACATGAACTCTTCAATATCCATGTCCAGTATTGGCTCAAACGCCGATTCTCACTCCCTGTCGAGCTACGATTGGACGTGGCAGGAACTCAGAGACAGACTTAAGAAACAGTTCTCTGAACCGAGTCTGAAGGATGCGCTGTTGGTGCTGGATGATGTGAAGCAGAAGAAATGTGTGGAAGCGTTTGATATTGGATGCAAGATTCTGATTACAACGGGGGATACTGATGTTGTGGCTAATTTTAACCCGCAGATTATCAATGTAAGTATAACCTAAACATTGATTTAATTTCTTGTTCACTGGCGCAACGTTTGTAGAAGGTAAACAAAATACGCAATTTTGCGACATTACATTACTTGGACTCAGTACTGAAGATTTCTGTATATATTTTAGCAAAGTTTGATGGTAAAGATACAAATGGACGGAAATATATCAAAGTTTCGTTTAGAATAAGTATTATTATCTTATGTTTAATTTCAAATCAAATATCTACTTCAGATAGAAAACAACTTCACCGAACGCGAAACCCTAGAGTTCTTCGCGTCCTGCCTCGACGTGAACATAAACAAACTGCCGAGACAAGCGAAGAAACTCCACGAAATATGCAAAGGAAGCCCCTTCCATATCACTTTGCTTGGTGCTCAGTTATCAGAGAATAAGGAGAGACTGACTGATGATCATAGAGCGTGGAACTATTATTTGAATCGGTTGGAGAAGAAGGAGTTCTTTTTGTAAGTTTTTTTTTAAATTAACTCTACTATATTTGCAAAGAAAGAAGGGTCAAATTACGCTTGTATGGATAGAAGCAACTAGCCAAAAGCAACAGCTGCTGGACGATTTACTTATATTTCACACTACGATGGCATTTTTTTTACATACGTTTTATATGAGGATTAAAAGGGCATTCTTTTCTTTATATACGAACATTCTGTACTAACTTGTAACCCTTTTATAGCTTAGCTCGAAAGAAAGATTTAACATTCTGTACTAACTTGCAACACTTTTACAGCTTAACCCGAAACAACAACAACCCAATGAAGACTATAGAAGTCTGCATTAACTCATTAAAACCCAACATCCTCACCCTATTCAAGATGCTATCCGTCTTACCCGACAATGCAAAAGTATCTGCTAAAGTACTCAGCAAATTGTGGAATAAAGAGGTTAACGAAGTCGAGTCTATAATGAAACAACTTCGAAGCAAATCTCTGATTATTGAATTCTATGATCATGAGCAAAGGAACTATATCTATGAGATACACGATCTGATAATGAATTATCTGAGGACTTGTACGAGTGAGGAAGACATGAAGAAGCTGCATGTGGAGTTTCTGAAGAGTTATAACTATGATAGTGTGAACAAAGCTCCCGTTGATATTGTTGATGATGGGTATGTTACTTACTTGTAAATATTTCCAATTGATACGGGTTGCTCAGTCAACGAAACTGCACAAGTTTCACAAGAAAATTCTTTCATGAAACGAAAAAAAAAACCTTTCCATACAAAAGACAAATTTTTATAGGGAAGGCAATTCTTTTGATTATCCTTCAAGTTTTTTTTTTTTTTTTTTTTGTGAAAATTGTTCAGTTTCGTTGACTGAGTAACCCCTACCAATTTGTTTGTGGGATGCTGTCGTTTGATCCAAGTCTAAACTTTTCTGACTTTCTAAATAAAAAACTTCTTATTTTCCTAACTTCTAATTTTCTTAACTTCTCATAACATTACAGCTACATCGCATTCTACATTGGCTACCACATACTAAACACGAGAGACCTGAACCAAAAGTGGCTATTGTTCAAAAAATTATTCCTCAACTTGAAATTTTTGGGGAACAAAGTGCGTCTGACCGGGCCTGCTGACGTCATCGACGACTTGCAGAAATATGAGAATCATATTGCTGATGATGTAAGTATACCTACTACACTTCAATCACAGTAAACGATGGGCTGATATTAGGAAATGCAATCTCAATCTCGCGAGATCTTTGTCTTTTTTATCGATATTAAATCTCGCTTTATGTAATCTCGTCCGAGATCTCGACAATATCGATCGAGATTAAACTCTTAAGGATTCCCCTCAATCAGTTGTATCGGAAGGAATAAAGGGAGATTTGAATTTTATTATAGGGCGGTATAGTCATAGGTAGTCATCATAGACTTTCCGGCTAAACTGAACGATAAACTATTTAAGAAGTAATAGATTCCACGAGAAATCCCCTATCTTGCGACTACCACTCTCCTACTGAAGTCCGGCGCCAAGCAGCTTGCTAAAGCATTTCGTAACTTCATAAATGTATCCCTCTTTCAGGACTTCGACCGCGAGTTTCTCTTCAACATGAAGGGCTACCTATCATCTCACGGCAGCGACCTGTACCGCTATCCGAGCACAGACATCGTACAGAGTATCTTACAGCATGAAGTCAAAGGAAATCTCTACACCAAGGCGCTGGAGATAGCAAATGAACAGTGCGCTAAGAATGAACTGTATTTTGAGTTTCTGTAAGTATTATTTTGGGCAATTTTAACTAGTTCACAAACTATTAAATATAAATAGCATTATTAGGAATAAAATATGAACAAAATTACATTGTTTACAGGCATCAACAAAACGTGGAAGAAATAACTCCGTCCAACATAGACGTGAAGGAGAACATCACATCGGTCGGTTTTCTCGGAGATTACGCCCTCGTTGGAACTATGAATGGGATGATAAAGGTGACTATAACACTTAAAAATAATTCATACCAAGCATTGATAAGCATGCTTCAAAGAACGTTACTCAACGTGTGATATCAGTCCGACCAAGACAGTTTTATGACGATTCTTTTATAAGTGAGTTTGCTCTTGACTTTAGTTGAAGGTGTTGGTTTTCTGTGCATCGAAATTGTTGTTGATTTTTTCGTTGAGAATTCGATTCGAACCTGTGATTGGAACTAACTTCATTAAATATTTGAGTTATGATTATGATGAGCCCGAAATTCAAACGCGGCGACATCATTCTTTATCGGGCCGTTGACACCGTCTACTCCATATCCCATAAGAGATGTGAGCTTGATTGTTTTGTGTAATTAATTTGCTTCCTCATATTTGATCTTGTCATAAATCTTTTCCTTCCAGTTCTTCCACATATCAACAAACAAGCTAAAGAAGGAACTACCCGGTACTGGATCAGCTGTGAAGTGGGTGGGCGCGTGTCCCAGCAACCCGCCTATAGTCGCCGCCTTGGCTTACGACGGGGTCATCAAAGTGTGGTATATCGATGACTTAGGGCAGGATGAGACAGACGATGTTATTGAGGAAGGTAAGACATTATGGCCCGTATTAAAATCAGCTCTCAAGAGTGACAGCGAGTTTGAGTTCGTGTCAGAAATGTCATTCCAGTACAAAATTACCTGTCAAATCCGCACTCAATATTGCTCTCAATCTTGAGATCGCTTTATAAATACGAGCCTATGATCATTACAGCCACTGAAAATCTACTTGGGACGCTGAATATCGATGATTTCATTCACTAGTTTTATACCTTAATCGCCATTTACGATCCCCGCCGTTAGATATGGTATGATACTGTGGGGTGATGCTATTCTAATCCAACATCTGGCTGTAACAATGGGTGTAAATTTACTCCAAACAGGACCAGATTGAATTAAATATAATGTGAGATTTTTACTTACACAGAACCAGAAGAATCATATAACAACAACTACCAGAGCAACGTGACGATCCAACCGAAGCGCGGGGCGTTCATCAACTGCCGGTGGGCCAACAACCAAGAGACCCTAATAGCTCACACCGCCAAGCTGATCATATTGTATGACCCCAGTGGGAATGTGATCAAAGTATGTGGCTCTTTTTTAAGATTATACAGTGTATCAGACATGTCGGGCTAGCGTTATACAACGTGTAACAGAAAGGGTATATGCATCGAGAAATGTGTGAATCTACCCATGAAACTGAACAACTTTCCCTAAGGAACATAGGTCGAAATACGAAAAAAAAAATTTGGCTTCCCATACTAATTACGCTATCAGCTGACACATTTTGTATGGAAGGTATTTTTTTTTTTTCGTTTTTCGACCTATGTTCCTTAGGGAAAGTTGTTCAGTTTCATGGGTAGATTCACACATTTCTCGATGCATATACCCTTTCTGTTACACGTTGTATATCATATCCAATATGATGCTAGTTAGTACTCGACCTACGCATATTATATGGTGTATTTTCGCTTACATGGACGAGCGAGCTTCACTTCGATTAATATCAGGCGTAGCGTACGTTATTAATGCAATCTAGATATATTTATCGAGTAATTTTTTTTATTACAAATCTTTGTACACTGTTTCTACTAATCCCTAGAAATAATGGTTTTCTTTTCTTAGTAAGTCTATCAACTATCATAAATTTTGATTGTGACTTTCTCTTACTCCGATTTTTCGGTCTCATTTCACAAACTAATTTTCTTTTCCAAAGGTAATAGACAACATGGAAAGAGATCGTGAAATCCTGTGCTGCATTCCGTGCAACAACGACAGGAACGTGATAGTAGCAACGAGCAACACCATCAATACTTTAGAAGTGATCGATTTGATCACGAAAGAGAAGGTGTTAGCTTACGAGGAGAGCGACATATTGATCGATCTCTTGACTGTTCCAGGTAAGAATTATTCTAAACTATTAAACTTATATTTTTTTTTGTTTGGTGTTTCATCGTGAGCCTTTGATACAATAGGCTATTTTCTTACTAGTCAAATTAGCAACTTTTTATGAAATGTCAAAACGCTTTTTTGTATGAAAATTGTGAGTAATGACGTCACTGGCTTGTAAATATTGACTACTCAAATCAATAACTTCTATATTTTTAACTCGATTATTAAATCTAAATGTGCATATTTTTTTTATAGTGAATGAGATCCACAATATTTTAGCCATCAGTTTTAAGTATAAACGTTTTGAATTTTTTTAGCCACCCAGTCAACATGCCTATTTGTTGTGGACATTTTATTGATTCAGTATTTCTTTCACAGGCCAAAACCGGATTATCACGTTAAAAGAGAAAGAGGTGCTTGAGCATGAGTTCAAACATAACTCGGGCTTCGCAAACTGGAATATGTGTCGTTGCAAAAAGGTAACGTAAACCTCAACCTACCTCGTATAGGATAAGAGCGTGATTTTGTTTACTTTAGTACGGCAGCATTAATAATTATGTTCATTTATTTTCTAAAGGTAATATCCTGTGCTGACATCAAGCCAGATCTAAGCTTCCTGTCCATAGCGGTCAACAAGTCTGGAACCTTGCTGTTCGTTTCTACCGACGATAGTAGGGTCATCTGCGTCGACTTGAAGACTCATAGTCGACTGTTCGACTTGGAGAATCGAAGGGGGTAAGATATTTGCATACTTTGAGGCTCGTATTTATAAAGCGTTCTCAAGATTGAGAGCAATATCAAGTATGGATTTGACAGATCGTTTTGTACTGAAATGACATTTCTGATACGAACTCAAACTCGCTATCACTCTTGAAAGCTGATACGGGCCTATGATTTCATTTGTTTTAAAAATTAATCGAAATAAACTAGAAGCCTGGAAGCCCGGAGCCTTAGGAGCTGTTCGCTGCTGGACTTGGGTGATATGGAGGTGGTTACTATCCAGGCGGTCGCTTGCGAACCCTACCACCGCTCAAATTGATAATTCAGCAAGGCATTCTCAAGCAAGCCTTGCTCAGGCTCCACATCTAATAAAATTTGGCTTTTTTCCGCCCGTCAGGTTTATTTCAATACAATATCGTATAAAAATACCATGAATTATTTGTTTTATAACAGGAACGTAGTGTCGATGGCAGTGAGTGAGGTACTAGATGACTTCATGCCGGGTTCTGATGTATTGCTGACTGGAACCGGCAACATAGAGAAGTCTGTGAAAGTATGGTATCTTGACGCTGGATACTTTTCTAGGACCACCAAAAATGGGTAAGTCCTATCATACCAACAGTGCCTATAAACAAACGTGGTAGAAACCTGTCAAAATTATACTTAGTTATCGAAAGTATAAAATTAAGTTCTGCCAAGGTTTACAAAATTATAGTAGTAAGTAATTGAAATTGAATAGAAATATTGGTTGAAACAAATAAACCTACAACGTAAATATTGTGTCTGGCCATGCCTAGCTTAGCTCAGCCCATGCTACTGACTTAACAACGTTTGTTAACCTAACAAGTCGTGGACAGGGACACCAATTTAAAATGTGCGTTTTTTTTTTAGCAAATCTCGCCTAACAACGAAATTCGACGTGAGTTTCGTCCACTCTGCGTCCCCGCTATCACCTAATAATTCGACGCCCAGCAGCCAGGGGACCGCGGGGAACACGCCCAAACGACACCAGTCCTTCGTCAACCACTATAAGGAACAGGATAAAAACGTAAGTGTAGCACACATTTCTAAGGCTCGTATTTATAAAGCGATTTCAAGTTTGAGAGCAATATTAAGTGTGGATTTGACAGGCCGTTTTGTACTAAAAATGAAATTTCTGATTCAAACTCAAACTTGCTGTCACTCTTGAGAGCTGATTGTAAATACGGGCCTAACTCAATCATACGTCGTTTTCTAAAAAAAATCGTATTTCTGTCATACCGTGATTATTGTTTGCAAATGTATAAGATTCACAACGATACACACTTTCAATATTTTCCGTGAGAGGGCAATCGATGGATTTAGCAACACCATGTCGTCATCATAGCTTTCATAGTTTGTACACAGAACATAATCTGAATGTTAGATTATGAATCAGTCGGTTTAAGTGTACGTTGAAGGTTGAACTATTTTACGGGTCATTTAGGCCCAATCAGCTCTCAAGAGTGACAGCGAATTTGAGTTCGTATCAGAAATGTCATTTCAGTACAAAATTACCTGTCAAATCCGCACTCAATATTGCTCTCAATCTTGATATCGCTTTATAAATACGAGCCTTAGTGGGTTTCACGGCTCTCCAGCACTCAATATCTTGCAAACATTTCATATTAGTGTATTTTTATTTAGGTATTAAAAGCTACGATGAGCCTGGACCGGCACATGTTGAAGCCGCTGATGCTGAAGGGCATCTGCAACGGCAGCGGGGACGAGGGGACACAACCCTTATTGGCTGTGGTAGACGACCAGAACAATATACAGGTCAGTAACCCTCTATTATCTCGTAGTCTGAGCCTTAGTAATTCCATCCGAAGGCCATGGATTTGATTTCCGTTGGTTATTTATCATTAATTTATTTATTACTTCCTAAGATTGTTCCCCGTTTGGCTAGGACAATGCAATAATAAACATCAAAAGTATTACTTATGCACGAAGTAAAGATACTCAAAGCAAATAAAATAAATATTTTCACTGTCTTTGATAGCGGTCATTACACTTCTGACACCGGAGTTTATCGGGCCGTTCGTCGACTTCCATCTCTCTGCACTATCTCTATTTGCCATATTCCAGATAATGCGCGGAAGAAAAGTGCTACCAGAAATCCCAGCGAAAACCGACGAACAAATAACCACCATCAGAATATCACCCTGCAACCAGTACATACTGTACGGACTACGCAACGGATCTGTCATCAAATACACACTCCGTACTAAAGAGTCCAAAGCTATCATGGACGTGTACAGTCCAGTACAATACCTAAACTATGTGAATCCAACTTTGTTGATAGTGGCGGGGAAGAACAGGTGTCTCATGGCGTATAGACTGACCAATGATGGTGGCTGGAAGCCGGAGATGATGCAAAGAGGTGATACCCATTTAGGATCGCAGGAGATATTGAACGATATTCAGGGTGAGTTTTTTTTTATGTGTTTGCTCTAGACTGGTTTTGATGGAAACCAGCTTACAAAGCCTTTGCCATGCACTAACGGATGCTAGCAGAGTCCAGTGCTAACCAGCTTGCTCGCTCCTGTTTCTAACTAACTGTAATAATTATGGTATACTTGTATTCTAGCCACCCGAAATATCGGACCTTTTTGTAGAACAGTGGAACTTCAGTGCCAAGATGGCACAATTTTACAACACAATGCCTCAGTAAAAAAATGCAGATCGCCAGTCTAACCCGCGAGTTTTTTTTTCTTGATCATTTCGATTTCGCTGTTTTAATAATGAATTTAATTTACAGGAAAGAAGAAACCCACTTCGGACCGATTTTCGGACTCAGATAGCGAAGCGAGCGTGGGTTCAAGGGACCGGCTATTCCCTAACGGAGACACCAGAAACCTGGCTAGAAGTAGTCGCCTCGTTGACTGCTTCTGGTTACCACAACTTGGTAAATCAAAACCACAAAACATTTATCACTTTTCCATATCTTGTTTTTGGTTAAGTTAGTTAGGACAATGCAAGCAGAGTCAGTTATTGTCATGCTAGTAAGATGCATCCGTACTTTGGAGAGCATACTGAGCCGTGCCGGTCCCGGTTGCTCTGTTTGATAACAATGTTTAACAAACCACGTCATAGGTTAGTAGGTTAAAAAAATCATCGTACCATTCAGCTCGATAAGTAACACGACAGAAAAAAAATATCTCAAATTAAAACCATAAATCAATATCATCTAATGAATTTGTTCCCAGGACTAATAACAGTGGAAAGCAACGCCACTATAAAGCTCTGGAACGTGGACTTGAAGCTAGCGCTGGTACTGAACGGCAGACAAACAGACATACAGATAAACTGCGCCGCCTTCCAGAAGAATATACTCGTTATATGCGATGATAACAGAGGATTCCAGGTAGGTTATTGTATTTCTTATTATTTATTTGATTTTGGATTCTTGCTTAAAAACTATGAGTATGATTTCCCACCCTGTACTGGGCACGATAAAAATCATAGAATGTACCAGCTGCTTACATACTTTTTAAAAGCAAACCACATGAAGGCGATTAACAGTTAGTCGTGCAATACACAATCCAGTCAGAATTAAATTCCCCTAAAAAAATAAAAACTATGTAGCTCTAACTGCCTTTAATTAGCCATTCATACTCTACCTATCCCGTTATACAGTACAGGTATGTACTTAAAGCTTGATCGTAAAACAAATTCACATTTCAGACGTTCGAACTACGCAACGACGAACACAAAACCGACCTACACATGATCCAGCAATACAAACTGAACAACCGGATCATATCCTGTGATCTCTCCGGCGACGGGTACATTCTAGCTATGGGGCTCGATTCCGGAGATGTCGTGGTAAGAAACTAGTCGTTAGAAGAAGTACACTCTATTTGCCTAAACTTCGCGTTCATAATACTTAACGATGCTGATACCACCATCACCAAAAAGCCGAATTTCGCAAGTCTTTTTGCGAAGCTTAAAACCACATGAGTGAGATAGATCATTCGAACTTATTCACAAGCAAGACTGGGATGCCGTCGGATCGCTAAGAGATTGATTTCATACCATGCCATTATAAAGACGCCAACCTTAAAATTACATTAAGCTATTTTTAAATAATTATTTACCTTATTACTACAATAGTAAATAAACGAATAAAAAAGACATTCTTTTGCCTAAAAATCCCATTTTAATGTACATAATATTTCCAGGTGTGGAACGTGCCCGGCAAACGCCAGCTTCGCCTGCTAAAGCACCACAAAACCCGCGTACAGTTCTGCACATTCTCCCCCGTTCCTGAACGACTGTTCCGTTCTGGTACCCTCAACACAAGCCTGCATTCCCCCTCACCCCTCAACACCTCAAACCCCCCCGCATATGCAGAAGGGGGGGATGATGAGCAGCCGCCATTGGTGCTGGTGACGATGGCTTCGGAGATAGTCTGGTGGAACGTCACGTATCTCATCAAGATGAGGGCCAATAAGGCTTACTGGAGGCGAGTATTATTCGTAGTAATTTTTGCTTTTAAACCTCAAATTGTACTAGCTTGCATTTCCCATCCGGTTGTCTATGCAAAGGCCTGAGAGATGACCGGAACAGAGTCGACGATGATAGAGCAACGAACGAGCGAGCAACCTGCTTAGCTTAGCGCCGGATTCCGGTAGTGGTCACAAAATATCCCACTACTGTTCATGTAGGATTATTCAACTATACATATCCACAGACGCTGCGAATTGCCTTTGATTGGGACTTTAGACTGACTAGAATAAACTAGGTATTCTATCGCAAACACATTAGACAATAACCATCAAACAATTCACATTTCCCCATACTAAATTACCTACAACATTTCAGAATCGGCCACAACGTAGTAACACCCGTAGCAAGTCCGCTAAACGATTCCAGTCGCAGCGAGCTCACGTCACACATCAACAACCTGTCGCTGGAGCCGCAGAAGAACTTCTTCTTCGGTGATGGTCCGTTCAATGCACAGACCTGCTGGAAAGCTATATGGAAGAACAAGACGTAAGTTACAATTTCACTTGAAGCTTTTGGCTGTAACATGGTCGGCGAAAAAGACATCTCTGGAAAATTTATATTAACGGAAACCAAAAATATACATGCAACTCTATTGAACATTAACTACCCTATGTAAATATATAAAAATATACAGGAAAACTCAAGTGATTGCAGAGATAAAAGCGGATTAAATATTTGTCACCCGCGCCATATTGAAACGCCATTTTGTTCTGTAACATTTCTGAATCCGGACTGTTACTTCTTCCAGGTACAAAGAGGGCTCCAAGCGCAAGGAGATCCTCGCCTGCATCAAACTGTCAGGTATGACCGCGAAGAAGCTCTGTCACGACGACAAATTCTCCTGCTTCGTCACAGTAGACAACCCGGGCCATATCCATATCATGAACGTCATGAAGAATAATACTAATACGTAACAAATAATCCGTGAGGATTTGAGTACGTACAATGTAGTAAACTGTTTCATAATGGCCACGATACGGCAAAAAGGAGTTTTAACTAAAATCATACCTGTTATTTTCCGTCTTGAGTAAACAGAAAAGGATGACAGTATAGACGGACTTGCTCGAGTAAATCTTCTTGCTAAATAATGTACCACTCGTGGTATGGTCCTAGAAATGTGATGTCAAACTTTACCTGTTGGCACCCTTAAATTGCCATCTTACCCCACCAGCTGTCTTGTTACGGATGTAAGAAACGAAATCGTTATAAATTAAGGTATATTAAATAAAACCCTGTTGATTACTTAATAAATTACTAAGCATAATCGTATTGGATAGTGTGAGATATACTGTAAAAACCGTTTAAAACAATATATTTGACACAGACTAGTAATCCCTTAGACGTTCATTCTAATGGTGTTTTCACGATATTATTGTGATATCTAAGGGTTTTATAGGCTGTGGGCCATCAGTGTTCGAAAAAATAGTAACCTATGGTGCTATTCACAAACGCACACAATTAATAGTTCTATAATACATTATAAAGCATGGCCACTGACTAAAAAGACTGAAGAGTTTTAAACAAGATAATGGACTTCCTATAAGCCTTTATGGTACCTCTCTGGTAAGTCTTTTTAGTCACAGAAGAGTAAATGGGAGCGGCAGCGACTTCTTAATCAGTGTTTTAGTCACCGGTCAAGCTATAAAACAAATACTGCCAACTGCATTTCAAGCTTCCTAATAAGCGGTGAGTGATATTAAACTGTTGTAACTAAAATTTAGCTCATTTTAATGAATTTTACGTAATTTATTAAAATATTTAAATTAGAAACTTCGAAGACTTATTATAATTAAAATTAAAATATTCTTTATCCAAATCACTTTCCTAGTTGCGATTCGAGGATTTTCTACCCTTATTTAGAAGTTTTTTTTTTTTACCTATAGCAATAATTTTTTAACATTTCTTTTAATCATTTAGTTATAAAATTATCTTGAACAAATAAATTGTATTCATAATTAGCAAACATATAATACTCTTTCTTTATGTTTTTTATCAGATATTAGGATCAATTTTAGTTCATTAGCGTGATTTTGCTGTAGTAACAATATTATTGGTTAGCCTAATTAGCTCAAATATTTTTTGCTATAATGATTTTTTAATTTCACGGGACAACGAATAATTTGCTCATTTAATGTCGTGTTTGTGGTATGTACGCAAAACGAACAAATCTAAAAATGTGAGATTGTTTTATAACATTTTAAATTATGTACACAATTGTAATGGAAAGGGGGTGTCCAGTGTCCATTCTGAAAGTGGAGAATAGAATACACAAATAAGGTTATATTTCCATTGATGCTGAGATGGGCGGAGCGTAGTGGTGCATGAATTGACCAATCACTGACGTGGAGCACAGATATCAAGCATAACGATTGGTCAATGGAACCACAGAGTCACTCTCCTTTTGAGTAATGAGAATTTTCATTCGGTCTGCTCACCCCCTTTCCGTCCAATAGACGATAAATGTATAGAAATAATGTAAATAGTTCTAGGTCTACAATTTTAAATGTATATCCCACCAGCTTTATTTTATACTTTACTTTTGTTCTATGTTTATTTTATTAGAAAAAAGTGTCATGAAATTCAGTTTTTGAAGTGAAACTTCTTTAAGCGCGTTGAGAGTAAAATTTCAAGGTCGCGTCACGGGCAAACGGGGACGATTTTGGATTGTCCTGTTAGTCCCGTTACGATGTCAGAAATGTCAAAGAAGTTTCACTTCTGACACGGGTGCTCGGCACACACGCTTTTTTTTATCTAGTAGAAAGCTGCAAGTACTTATGTTCACTTAGATGCTTATCCTATATGTTTAATTAACAGTTTCACACTCCGATGAGGCACATGCACCTCATGGGTGGTTTCACTGAAACGTCCATGCAGTACATACATACATACATAAAATCACGCCTTTATCCCTAATGGGGTAGGCAGAGCAAAAACGACTAAAACAAAGGTCATTCCGCCACGTCTGACAAGTTTTGAGGGTCACAACAGATAATTATGTGTATTGCTATAGTGACGGGTTGTCAGCCCATCGCCTAAATTACAATACACTGAAACCCTCGAATCCCTTAGCTGGTTTTTACAGCATGCCCGGGAGGAGATGCAGCTGGCACATTCTATGTTTTTCTCTCTTCCAGTCCAGCATGGAAGTACGTCCATGCGGTACATGTTAATATTACTATGGTGACCTATGATACGGAGCGGACGAAAGGAGGCTTCTTCTTTTTATATGGTGTGTGGGTTTCGAGTCGATCGACCCGGTGAACCCTGGTGTCAACATTTTTAAACCAGCTAAAAGGCCTCGGACATAGTTTTATTTAACGACCACTATCAAAGACAGCGACCGGTACCTACAGCTTAACGTGTCCTTCAGACAATCTGGTGATTCAGCCTACATTGTCCTAACCAAACTGGGCAAGTCTCACAAAGTGGTAAATTGACAAAATGTCAGCTTTGTGTTTCCCCGTGGGAATCGAACCCAGGACCTATAAATCCTCAGACCAATGGCTCAGACCACTAGACTACGGAGGCAGTAGAGAAAGAAGGCTGCACACATTTGCACAATGCACATTGCTTCTGAACTGTTAAATTGTTAATATTAAAGTATGTGTTGTCTTATTTAAGTCTGATGGCACATTAGTTTAATTTTGTACATTAAAAAGCGATTTTTTAATTTTTTTATTAGCCTGGTTTGTCCCACTGCTGGGCATTAGAATATAAATTTTATTATATTAGATATAATCCATGATAATGTGCCATCAAGTGTATATAGTTGTGGTAACAATTTATGTTGTGCAAAGTCTAGGATGGATCTCCTTAGTTGTATGAATTTTATATCGTAAATGATAAGCTATTATATAATGGTGCTATTTTATATTAAATTTGAAACTATGACTTAATACAAAATCTAAAAGCAATCTTCTTTAGCTAAAATAATTGGGATCTTATATGTATTTTGAAAGTTTTCTTTTTTGTCTCAAATGATGTCTCAAATAGTTTTTAAATTTATTTTTGTGTTTAATGTAATTGCAGACTAAAATTCGCTCAAATTATGCATTTTATTTTGTGTAATCTGATATAATTATTTAAGTGTATGCGTTCTTCCAAGTATTTTTATGCATTCTTGTAAGACAACGAAATCCTTTTATGGCCACTAAGGCCACATTGCGAAATAATAATGTTCTTTATAGTTTAATTACTGTCGTACTATGCAATAATAATTGAAATATTTTTAGATCGTTTAGATAATACTTATTTTATGATCAATCTTTTACATGCGAAATATACAAGTTATATTTATATTAATCATGTTTTGGTTTTAATGTCCCGGCCCTTTAGATGATTAATTTGTAACTTATTCTTTTGACTAGTCAGTTTTTCAAAACGAATATCCTGTGCTGTTTTTTTTTTTCATTTATTTTTCCACGATTCCCGTTGGCTGCTAAAACCCGCCACGTAGGTGGAGCTTATTGTAGCGACTGTGCTCACAAACCCACGTCGTAGGTGCGTGAATTTGAGTAACCGACTGTGCTGTGCACCTACGACGCGGGTTCGGCTCTAACTGAAGCGTGTGCGCCTCGACTCGCGAGGCGGGTGCCCGTATTATAACGTTACCCTCGTGGCGAGTCGACGCGCACTGGCTTATTGCTATCGCGGAACCGGGCTCGGGTTAGGGCCGGGCGCACAGCTGTAGCGTTTTCGACACGAACGCAAAGGCGTGCGCGGCTAGCACGGGCGGTTTTTTTTTTCAAAATAGTTTAGCTGCAAACGAGTAAAGGTATGAAGTTAAATAAAAGAAGAGACAATTATAAAATTTGTACAATTTAATCGATACAGACAATAAATTTGAAAAGGAATAGTGTACCATTTAGGTAGTAAAATATGTTCTGAGTATGTACACAACGATACATCTAGAGCCAAATGTCTTTTTTGATGTCAAATGCATATTCTTGCTATAGTTTGGAAACTTACGAGTTACAAAATGTACGTATATTTAGGCTTTTTGTGCAAATGCAAGTAGCACTAAAAGGATTTTACATCCATAACTTAAAATATTTATACAGATTTATAGAACATTCACTGCTAAGTTGCCAAGCTATAGCTTTTAAAAGTCAAGAATAAGTTACCTAATTTACAATTCTGAATCATTTGTTATTTTTTATTTTACATATTTGATTGTAAAAATAAAACACTATCTATTTAAAGTTCAACAAGAAACAGGTAGGCAGATAACTACGTTAGTAACAAAATAAATAACTATCTGGGTAGTAACATGTACATATTTTAATGGAAAAAGTTTAAGCTATTGCTTTTTAAATTTGATGGAAATTGAACCAACGGAACTTATTATTTAAATAAAATAAAGATAAAAAAAAATTAAATCACTTCATAAAACTATTCAGTAATTATTATATTTATTTTACCATAGATAAATTATAGATGTAATTGGACAAAATATTAGCTGCAACCAGCTTATACTCAATATTATTTGTTGAAATATTAACATTTATTTTGAACTATTTAGGCGTAGTATATCTACACTGCAGGCGCGAAACTTTTGTATGATTTGGGATTGTTTCGTGTCGATAGACATATTACGATTAAATAATTCAATTTCACCTTTATTTAGGGCTTAAAATTATAACGTGATGTAACATTACATTAAAACGTTTGGTGTCTATCAGGCAAGACTAAAGACAATTTGTTACAAATTGAATAGATATTCCTACAAAATGGACTCGAGAACATAATTGACTCGGACGAAACTACTAAGATCAAATATTAAGAAGAGTTAAGTGAGAAGACTATTACTTAGACTTACTTATTAATAAAGACGGAGTAAAAACCTGCAATAAATAGTAGTGCTAATGTCCTTAAAATATTGTAAACTTAAATGTTTACAGTGCTTAGCGTAGCGTATACAGTCCGACAAGTTAGCACAGACGGTCCCCCGATACTTGCAAAATGACAAAAAAAAATACGTTGAACACCCTAGCATAGTCGGGAAAAAAATCTATTAAAATGGACTATTAAAAATATTAACTCTATTATCGGAAGGTATGATATGGCTCATTTCCTTTGTATCAACTTCGCCTCTAAGAAGTTTTTCCTCGTTCCTAAGCTATTTTAAAAACTCAGTGCACAAATAAATTCGTACCATATTTGGCCAAAAAGGTGAGAGAGCGATCGCATTTAATGAATCTGTATTCTGTACCGCAAAAGTCTGAACCAACTTGACGCTCTATAAAAAAATCACAATTCACTATCTAGCTTGTATAAGTAAGTACTAAAAGGTGTACTTCTCATGCCTACCCTCTAGGGATTAAATACCACAGCAGAACCGCTTCTGCAAATACATTCACAACCGCATTCGAAAATATTCCATACATTTTCGTTGTGAACATAAAGTACTGACATCATAACTTCATAAGGAACATACATGTTTGAGATTTGAGAAAAGTCTCGACGCTATCTTGGAATAGCGCTCCATACTGTACCTCAATACTTATATTTTATTACTGATAGATATCTAAAATAAATACCCTCCTTGCTTTTCACTTTCGGCTTTCGTAATCATTTAATATTGAAATAAAAAAGCTTCTGAGACTTATCTAGGTACTTACATAAAAACATACGAATACAGTTAATGATAAAATAACTTCGGTTTTCGAAAGCCTTCCTCGTAAAAATAGTGTTCTCTCTTTTTGGCGAACCGACAAAAATGAGTCGGAAAGAGAGATGTACCATGTGAAGAGATTTTTAGTACGGTTTTTAAATTAATCAAATAACAATTAAGGATACCCAGTCATTGGACTATCTAAGCACCCTGATATTAGGCCTTAATCAAAACAGAACAAGCATAAATAATAAATTTCATTATTTTCTCGGCGCCACGAAAAGTTTTTTTAGAAAAGCAAAATGCATTTTATATCATGATACCTTTAAAAAGAATTTCTCAATTGTAGCTACCTAGCACCTACTTTTGTCCTTCTTGAGCAAAAGGGAATAATCAGCAATTACGATTTCATAACATGATTTATTTGTTTTGAAAATTAGGTGTCTTATTCTTATAAAATAAAAAATAAAAATCATTGATGAATAGTCCATAAACATCCATGTAAATCAACAAAGTGAACAGTTTTTCGTGGCGTCAAAACCCAATGGCACTTAGCATAAACAGATAAATTCAAAGACACAATAGTGTTTCATAGCACAGCCCACAACGGGATACGTCAAGACAACACCCTAAACGATACTAAATACGCAATAAATTCCAAATAATTGCACATTAAAAACAAGTCTTTCTTCATTTTGATACACATCCTAACAATCGTCAAAGTCCGTCGAGCTCGCTCGATCGGGAGCACCACTCTCGGAGCGGTTTAAGGAAATTTCTCCATAAGACTATAGATTTAGAGTTTATTTTACAATAAGGAAGCCGTGTACGCTCGCGAGGAACTTATCGAAATTGTCCTGGAACCTGATTTTATGGAGACGAACTCCGTCAAAGATTACTCCATTGGTCAAGAGACCGAAAGCCTCTTCTAATCGCGGTACATTCGCGGGATCATTCTGAGCGAACGCTTCGATCAGCTGACGCGCTAAGCCTTCTAAGAGCGCCGGTTTCACACAAGTTAAAGAATATATCGCTGCTCCAGCCGCCGGAATAGAATCTGGCGGTATCTCCATCTTTATTATCAGCATTAGCAGTAACTCTGCTAAAGAGAGAAGGGATATGGCGTAGGGGTTTTCGTCGCCGAGGTTGCGAACCTTGTTGGCGACACCCACGATGGTGTCGCAGCATAATGTGGATACGTCACATGACACCGCGGTGAGGCCTACACGTAACGCGCTGATTACCATGTTGAAGTCGTCTATGGGAAGGTTTGTGATCTGGAAGTAAGAGAATGCACGAAATAGATAAATAGGTACCACAAAGGGTTGATCATAATGATGATCTTCAATAGTTTAAGGGTAGGGGATAATAAATCTTACACGTTCAGATGTCTTAATATTATTTCATATTTCAGATGTCTTTATATTGCCACTGTTGGCGCAGACCATGGGTTTTTCCCTGGGAATCGAACCCAGGACCTCCGGATCGGGAGCTCTTGGCTTAGACCACGGAAGCAGATTAAACTTACCTGATCAGCCCCAAAGGAATCCAGGTCGCGTATCATCCGGTACATGTGTGTGGCCAGCGTGGGTAGACTGAGTAATGGCGGTGTGACGAGGGGCAGCAGCATGCGCAGTCCGAGCGCGCATGTGGCGTCCACACTCCCCGCGCCCCCCGACCCGCACCGCGCTATGCTGCAGATCAGCTCCATCAGCGCGCAGATGTCCTGGGGGAATTGGTTTAGGTATTACTAGGCTAGGAGCGTTCCATATTAGCTACAAAACCAGGAGATCACAGAAAACTTCAGACGGCATCGAACGCAGCATAATAAATATTTAGAAACATGTAAGATGAACTTCAACAGAGACAGTCAACTAATACTTTGTCACAAAAACAAACGAATATGCCCTATACTACCTATAATAATAGTAATAATAGCCTTTCCCTATTTCTGAACAACACGCGAGAGAAGAATATTTATCCTGCATCGGACCTACAAAATCCAT
>JARACY010003532.1:0-32575 GCA_029255725.1 Scrobipalpa atriplicella | reverse complement strand
ACATGGTTCAACTTATATACCAACTGTACTTATGCACTATACTTACAACTTGAACAATGTAAACCACCCATCACGGAAGTAATTGGAAAATCTATTCGTCCTCGTGTTGACTCTTCCTGTATGCCATGCACCTTACATTGTAATTAAATTAATTAATTAATTAAGCTCGCTTTCCTTTAATATTTGCTAAATGTAAGTAATGGAACGTGACTTTTAATTTTGTGCTAAATGACTACATGAAATGTTTTTTAATATTATTAACACATTTGATATCGGTACACTGTGCATGTTCCCGCGAACAAAAATTATTTCTATGAGAATTTCTTTGCGAAAGTTGTTTAGTTACGTTGACTGAGCAACCCCTATATAAGTTTGCGCGTAGCTGTTTCTTACTTACACCCATGTATGTGTCTTTTTATTAAAGTCAAAGTCAAAGTCAAATCATTTATTTCCAAATAGATTCTAACGAACACTTTTAGAAAGTCACAGATGAGTCTATTACAAAGAAAATTATATCAATGTCACAAAAGCAAATAAAATAAAAATATATCACAATGATGAAGAATGCACGAGAAACTCGCACTTTGCGGCCCCCCTTTCGTTTTTGCTTACTCCTACTTTTACTATGTTTCTACTTATATTATGTTTCTAATGTTCTTAATTTTTTATTTTTTTTATTCAGGTAATTTATATCGTACCAGAAATGGGCGTAAGTAATTTACTTAAAATACATGAAACATCTGTTTCCAGTCCCCAATATGTTTATATGGAGAGTAATTTGTCAAACGGCCCTACATAGTCTGCAGCAGCTGAGAACAGGAATGACTATCCACATAACTACATATCTACTGGCGATATTTTTTATTGAATATGGACTGGGAACATTGTTTTTTTAAGTTTCCTGATTTTGAAAATGACAGCGAGCTTGAGTTCGTATCAGTAATTTCATTTCAGTACAAAACAGCCTGTCAAATCCTTACTTGAGAAATACATGCATTTGCGCCTGGTGTTAGTCCTCTACCAAGAATTTAGGTAATTTTTGAAAAACTAATAGTGTAATTTAAATGTTTGTTACTGATTCAATCTAGACACTGTGCTGTGCTAGATACCTACTCGTAAAACGGCTGCACGGATTTGCTAGGATTTGAATTTAAATTGGTGTACTAAATTGGCTGCCGTAGAATAAAGTACCTAACGTAAAATTTTTCCGTCAAAGCGGAAGTATTCTTACGATAGTCACAGGGAAAAACACATTTAATCGTGGATAAAGCCGTGAGGTAAAATGATTACATCTATTGGAACCCTTACTAACATAATGTAGGTACCTACTCGTCGCACATTAGGAAAACCCTTTGAATGTTCCTTTAGTTAGACCATCAAAAGGAACATTCAAAGGGTTGCCTAATGTACCGAAGACTAAACTAAACACTGTAACGTGAATGGAGTAGCAATATCGGGATAACATCATGTAACGACATCATTTGAGTACGTATAGACTTTATTGTTTGGCCGTGTGGTGTCGGTTTCAGCGCCCTCTGCAGGAACTCACAAGTATCGTGCTTAAATAAATGAGGTGATAAACGGTAACTTAAAATTAAAAAAGAAAGCTGAAATTTTTTTCGTAAACGTGTCTGATATGAATTTAAGTAGGTAACTATAGCAAACCACTTATAAGTTTGCCAATCAAGCCAAATTGGCTTATTAAAATGCAATTATAATTAAAAGTTAATTGGAATTCAAATTCAGTAGAATGAAACGAACTGAAAATCGAAAACGTGCCTTACATTTTTATGATGCACCTAAAATAGTAGGTACCTTCCTATACTTAACAAATAATTTATCATGGCAATTAACCTTATAAATAAGATAAGGAGAAGTTTATTTTATGCCTGGTTGCCCAAAAATGGCATTTCTTCCTGCAGTCCAAAGCTACACTAATAATTACAACTTTGGAAGAAGGTTAGGAGATTTTTTTTTATTATTTAAAATAGGCAAACCATTTGTCCGCCATCTCACTTGATATAAGTAAATTGATGATGCAGACGATGATGGAGGATATATGCCTAGATATTGCCTATTCACTCTTGCCTTGAAAATGCCCAGATTATAACTTTCCGGACACAGATCCCTAGACAGGGGTTCCATTCCTTATCCGTTCGTATTACAAATAGAGTAAGCCCTGGGTGACAATCTCCTACAACACCACTCCAAAACTCCAGATGTCAGACTTGACACTGAAGATGACACCGTGGCTTCTTTGGCATTAGGTAATGTTTAGTATTCTTTAGAAGAAGTTACATAGAGTAGAGACTCACCTTCCGCATGACGTCACTGGCGGAAAGACCAGGGTAAGGCGTGGAGCCGAGGGTGACAATCTCCCACAGCAACACTCCAAAACTCCAGATGTCCGACTTCACGCTGAAGATGTCGTCGTACAAGGATTCCGGAGCCATCCATCTGGAAAATATTATGAATATTATAATTATTCTCTCACTACTCGTATAGAGTTATATTGCCCAGCTTAAACAAGGCTTTGTGCTATGGTCTTAACAGATCTTTCATAGAACCTAAATATTGGAGAAGTTTTGATAGGATTTTTTGGTACATTTTCTTCTTGAAGGGTCTGTGGCCAATACAGCTCGCGGTTCATAGATAATCGTTTTGACGTCTTCGTGTCGTAGACTTACCTAATAGGTAGACGACCATCGCTCTTCCTCTCATAGACATGCGTACCGCCTACGTCTCTCGCGAAGCCGAAGTCAGCCACTTTACAAGTACGCTCCTCGGTGATGAGGACATTTCTCGCTGCTAGGTCCCTGTGTATAATCTGTAAAAGAAAAACATCATATTACGTAGGTACAACTTTTTTTATCACAAAAAAGAACATTGAATAGTGTCGTATCCGGAGCAGCCCAAACTTGTGTGGTATGTTTTGAAAATTATTTTAATTTTAAATTTGTGACTGTAATGTAATCATGTGATATATATTTTGAATCAACTCAAAACGCCTTTGTATGCTACACACAATAGGTACCTATAAATATTTTTTTCTTACCATACAAAAAAAAGTAAACCTCCCATATTTATGCACAACTCCGCCAGGGTGGGGAAACTAAGAGAGTCTGAGAATATTGGGCAATATATGAAGCCATTAAAACAATAAAACCTCTTGTTGCAATTTTCAGGTCCGATCTAGGCGGTTCCTACCAGCCTAGTTCCGCCACCACGTCTGACAAGTTTTGAGGGTTTTTACAGCATTCTTGGGAGGGGAAACATCTGGCACAATTATACATATGTTTTTTTTTATCGCTCCTAGTCCAGCATGGAACGAAGGGAACTTAGAAAATGTATAAATATTTTTCATTTGTACTTACCTATTAATTGAAATGTATACCTAGTCATAATAAGTGGGTCTCCAAAATCAAGGTTAGACGAAAGTTTATTGATATCGAAGTTTCAGGGAAAATTTGCAAGGAGCAAGTAATAGGTAGATAACAATTTAAATTCATAATTGTTAAAGTTAAACCAGAGTGAGGTAAAACGCAATTTTCCACTTTAAGAATTTGCCAAGTTAGATTCTGTTCCCTTTGAGTCAAGTTCTTCCTAAATTACGGTTATCGATAGTAATTATCTAAATTTAGGTTTTAAAGTTCTAATCTTATTTAAAAAAAAAACACTTAGAACTTCTTTAATGAAAGAATTTAGATTTTCCAAGCTTAATATAAAAACTCTATTTCTATCCATACGGACTGATAACAACATATCTCTTTTTCAGTCCATGCCCCTATCAAAAAAAGCAAAGTGCGTGAAATAACGTGACGTCAGAAACTGACTACCACCTTGTTTGTGTTTAAAACTACTGCATTTACCAAGACTAGCAAACACTATTATTATTCAAGTAATTACTGCTACTCACCCCTTTAGAACTAAGGAAATCCATGCCCCTCGCGACTTGGAAAGCGAAGTGTGTGAGATCCCGTGACGTCAGAAACTGACTGCCACCATGTGTGTTCCCATAGTGCCTTTCTGCGCGGGAGTCACGAAGAAACTGCTGCAGCTTCCCGAGGCTGACAAACTCCATTATCACTAGAGTCGGTTCCTGGAAGAAAAACAGACGTGGTTTTTACAGGAGGTTAGGTCCTAAGTATTTTACAGTTAGATAATTAAAACTGCTGTTTTGCTATTATAAGCTGAGACGTCATCGGCACTGTAAGGTAGGTGACGTATTACTTACACCATCTACCTTTGCATCGATACGTCGTTTTCCGTATGGTATGAACTCTTCTCAGGACAGCGAAATTCTGAACTATATAATACGGCGCTAACAGCTATTATTGGGCCTTTGAAACTTAGCTCACCCTGTCAGTTACTAGTTAGGTAAGTATCCTTTTCACATCTTACCTTCTCAGTGCAGCAACCGATAAGCCTAACTACGTTGGGATGGTGACCCAAGTTCTTCATAACGATTAACTCCTGGATCAGATCCGTCTTTTCCTTTTCAGACGCATTCTCCTTTAATGTTTTCACAGCCACTGTCTGCTCGCCTTTTTTTCCTGTAAATAAAAAAAAAATCATTAATATTCTTTATGTACCTAGTTAGATTTTCGAGACAAGACCAGGATCTGTTGGAGGGTAAAAGATTAGAATTATTTTGTAAGTCCCAACAAAAAAATTATTTTATAAATAAAAGAAGAAGTGAAGTGAAGAAGAAGTGGTTATTCATGAGTTTTTTTTTTATACTTAAGTAGGTAGGACAGCAAACGTCATAAACAACAATAAAAAAACATTTATTTCGGACATTAAAATCCATATTACAATACAAAGCTATCTCTTAGAGAACAGATTTTGATATCGCGAGTTCTAAGGTTGAGGTCAAAGTTCATTATTAAGTTTCATGTCTGAAATAGGGTTTGCCCTGAAGAAATAAACGTACTCAAGTTAAAGCTATCGTATTAACGTATTCCACGGAGGAGAAAAAAAATTATATTCATCACCGTATTCGTATAATTATAGCTCCATTCATCGTTCTTTAATAGGTACCTATAAGACTTCGTACGTTAATTACCTACGGCTGTAATCAAAGCGTTTTTATTTTATTACTCACGCAGCCTGAATAGCCTAAATAAATTTATAAAAGGACAAGATTAAGGCTCGTATTTATAAAGCGATCTCAATATTGAGAGCAATTTAAGTATGGATTTGACAGGTCGTTTTGAGCTCAAACTCGCTGTCACACTTAAGAGCTGATTTAGAATAGAATACAATAGAAATTTTAGAATAGAAATCTAGAAAAATCTTTATTTGTCACCAGTCAATATGAACATAAATTTTTCAATTATTAAAACTTAACCTAAGGCGACAAAAAGGTCTAGCTCAGTATCAATACGGGCCTAATTAATTAATTTACCTAATAAATATCGTCGTTTTAATTTAAAAAGAAATAATTTGACTTATTTTGTTAGGTTTTTTCACCCATATAAGACGAGATAATCGATCCAACATTTATGAGTCTACAGTCTGTTATAAAGAAATAGAAAACATACACATGATATTCATAACCCTCCCTTTGTTCTGAGGCATTCAGTTAAAAAGTGTTTAAACATGAAACACAATTAAGAAATTGAAGCAATCACAAAGCCTTTGTGCCCTATATAAAATCTTATTATTGGCATTTATTAACTTTTGATTTTTTGCGATACGGCTGCGAGACAAAATTTTGCCGGTGATATTTCATAAAAATGGTCCCGAGTGATGCTAGGTCAGAAAAGCATCACACAAAATTACTCTAAAAGTAATACACCAGGAAATGGGCATTAGGTAGTGTTCCCTGTAGGTAAGTAAATTTAACGTACTAGCTTTCTGCCTCGCGGTTTCACTCGCGTTATATGAGTTTTCTGTGGAAATGCAGAAATATCCTTCTAGTTCTAGACAGATGTAATGCCTACTTACTCCATAAGGGAATCACTTGATTGCCATTTTTTTTTGGTACGTCTAAAAAGAGCTAGCTCCCAGCATCTTTATCTATTCTGTTCTCTTATTTATAAGTATATATACTTATGTTTATAAGAATTGAAGGCAAAAAAATAAAGTATGTTTTGGAAAAAATTATTTTCGTAATTATACACGTGTCCACTATTTCCAAAATTCATTCGCTTGAACCGTTTTCAATAAAAAAAGATTACGTTAGATAACAGCGGATGGGGTAACATTGTAGGATAGGTGACGTAACATGAAAACCCTTTTTGATCCCTATAGCCGGGTAGTAAAAACCCTTTTGATCCAGTCCGTCCATGTACACGATACAATCATAAAATTTACGCAGTGTCGAAATATGTCTCTTACGGAGCAGGAAAAGCACTTCTTCTTCTTTCTTAAAGTCAATTATTATTATTATTGGCCTATACTGTCCCACTGCTGGGCAAAGGCCTCCCCATCGCTTTTCCACCTCTCACGATTCTGGGAAATCTCCCACCAATCCTTGCAATAGGCATCCAGATCGTCCCGCCATCAATATTAAAGTCAATAATGAGGTAAAAAAATGGCTATATGACTACATATAAGTTGAAATATTAAACAAATTGGCCCTACCATATAAAATGTTTCCAATTATTTTTTTTCATATTTCGACCTATGTTTCTTGGGGAAAGTTGTTCAGTTTCATGGGTAGGTTCACATCCAAAATTTTGCCAGCTATTTTTTAATTATAACAAATAACTCAAAAGCATGCCAAGACCTTCATTGCGGAAATTGGCTCTAGATTAAGAGAGAGGGGATGTGACCCCCGCTCCGGGTCATTCTTGGTTCAAAGGCTGTCCATTGCCAATCAACGCGGAAACGCTGCGAGTGTGATGGACACCTTTGCACCGGGAATGACAAGGGGCGGTATATTTGACTAATTTTAGTTTTTTTTTTCTTTTGGGTTTAATATTCTTAGGTTTTTGACATTAATATTTTATGAATAAATTTATTTGTATGTTTTTCCACTCAAAAGCATTAATTATAATTTCCGTTCACTGCAAAAAGTCTGTACTGACCGTCGATGTCGATGGCCTGGGCTCTCCACACCTGTCCAAAGGCGCCCTCCCCGACGATATTGAAGATCCTCAGTCGATGACGAGGAAACTCCCATTCATCTCGAGGTTCTTCCTTGGTTATGGACGTCTCCTCCGACATCTGCAATAGAAATAAATTGTAAAAAGTAAGTAACTATACTATAACATGTAAAAAGAAGCCATGATGAAGGGTATGAATAAAATTAACCTATGAAACTATTATTTTTCCAAAGGAACAAAAATACGTTTGGCTCTCCTATACAAAATGACTCGAACACACAACAGCTGAAACCATTCTATTTTTTCCATCATTCATCCCAAAAATGTAGGCAGCAATTCTTTACCCCTTAGTTAAATATGTATATGTCATAGTCAGAATCAATGCATTGGGAAATAGAATATTAAATATCATATATTGGACTACAGGTTTATTTGACAAACCGACCTTCGGCAATCAATCAAATTTGATAGTAAATATTTATTTGACGAATACCGGTTTTACTTGGTTTTACCTGAAAACTTGCAAACACTCGTATACCATTAATAGTTCACTGTAAAAATAATCTTGCCACTTATTTTAAACAGTACTTTTTCTCTTACTTAAATTTTATTATAAGTAATAAAAAGGTCTCTTCGATAATTTTTTTTTAAATTTTGCTGGCTGTGCGAAATTTTTAATTTCGATATTTACATGATTCATTTGTCAATAAATATAAAAGTAAAAGAAATATGACGTGCAAAATACCCTAAAATTCTTTCATTCAAACTCATGTTTCATTCTCTATTGAATGTATTTACCGTTATATTAAACAAAAGAGTAATATTTCACGTTTGTACCTTTTTTGCTTATAAGTGTAGGTAACGTGCAATTATAAACGACGAGGCTTGTTTTCTGCTCCGTCACAAAAGCATTCATAACAGACCTTTATTATATTTCCTTTGAAAATTACGTTTTGCTTTTAATAAAAATAAGAGTTACGAACAAGTACAACTCTAAAAGGAATAATCTCTATTTTTGCGCACAGCAATGTGTTTTCTGGTAAGTTTACATCTATATTGCATAATTAATAAAATTAACAATTTTCGGCAACCGTGTAGAGCACGGAAAATGTTACACGCGAGATCCGATCGGCATGTCGACTTGGGGAACCTACTACCTACTTTATAAGTAATTTATATTCTGTTATGTTCCTCGATATTTTCGAAGTTGTTCACTTCCCAAGTAGCATTTTACTCCATTTAAGAGTACACATTTAGTTCACAGGTGTACTTAAAGCATTATTACAGTTCACTCGTGATGTATAAGCTGCATTATTGCGATTAATAACACCTATACCTGTCTAAGGGACTTATAGGAGTATAGATTTATACTTTTATACGACTGTTGGTGTTATAATACTCTTACAACTATCCTTTAGTCAGCCGTCTGACTAAGAGCATTATAGGAAGGTAGAGATACGGCAACAGCTGTTTAACGGCCTACTTGTACGATGTTATAGAGCTAGCATTTTAATAGAACACACGTGGTCATTTATAAAGCCAATAGCTGTTATGTTTATTTGTTTTAGACTGTTATACAGCTAGTACCTGTAGTAGGACTTGTTTGTGATCATTAAAATAACCTTTTTTTACTATCTGTACAGAAGTGTTTAAATGGTTCGCATGTGTACTATAGGCTGTTAAAAGGACTATATGTGTCGTCCATTAACATCAATAGCAGTTTATTTGTCCACAAGTACTACTCTTATTTGCTGTAAGCTGAACATGAATGTGAATGTGATATTCTATTACACTTATCCCACAGTTGTGTGTTTATTATTATTTATTTAGTTTGTTACAAAATTTGTATTTTAGGTAGTACTTGACTTAGTACCCTGGCTAGGTGATTTAACGGCAATAATTATTATTGCGGATCTCTAAAATTTCAGATATTTTGAAAGGTGAACGATGATACACAATTGACCTGAATTACATCTTAAAGCTGTATGAAGGTTCACATTAGAATAAATTTATAGACATTGGCTCTGTAGTGGTGTAAATGTGGGCCTTCATATAGATAACAGCATTCTAACAGAACACATGTGAACCTATATAACGCTCACCGCATTAAATTGGAGTTATAACAGTTCCCATAGCCGTATTTCATTTCCACCATTTTGTTCTACTAACCTAAAATATTTACCAAATAAATCTCCAAAATTATCATGCAGATTTATCACAAAATACGCAGATAGAGCGATTGAGTTTTCGTTTCATGTTATAATTAATTACCGTAGTATTATATAATGCCAATATAATATCGAAAACTGAAAATTATAGATTTCCTCTCAGCCAGTTTTAAATATTTTTAAATGAATATCGCGTTTTTACAGAGGCGCGTGAATATTTTAGCTGTAAATATGTATATATTTCACGATAAAGTTGCATTCCCATGGCATTAACATGATTAAAGTATTTAAAACATGTAAGTTAACGCGTGTTATCATAAATTTTTATCCAATTGATATCCACCGGAGTTATGTTTCTGATGGCACACACAAAACCAAACTAATGAGGAATAATTAATAAAATAAAGAAATAATTTAGGACACACGTGAATTTTAAGTAGCACTGGAGTACTTTTGTCGGATTTTATAACTGTGAAGGCTGTGTATTTAGCCACTTGTTACTATTTATTACACTCATGTACGTTGTATAGTTCACACTGCGTCCCATATAGTGCCGTAAGTCAGCCTTAAGTCCAATGTTACTACTTAAACTGCCATTATAATGCTACTATACTGCTAATGTACAGCCATAGTGAACTTAAGGCTGTCTAATTTGTGCCCAAACTGGTTTTATAAGAGCATTATAGCAAGCTATACAGCTCTTATACAGCTGACTTACACAGCTTGTGGAGTACATGTGAACGACTAAACATCTTATATAGAACCCCGAATGCTACTTGGGTTGTGATCTTAGAGCGTGCAGACGCTTCAAAATGTCGACATTTTATAAAAAAAATAACTGCGGTAATAATCCTGTACAATATAACGATCTAAAACTTTAACATATTTTGGGAAATTTACGGTAGAGCGAGAATATAAATTGAAATACTTTTACAACCACTCGAAAAGTTGTGCATTATTTCCCTGAAGTCCTGTAAACCATAAAGTAGCGAACAAGTAAACATTCTGCCGTTTTTCAGAACTTCTTTAAGAGTAATATCTGAGTTTACTGAAGAGACCTAGATAAAAGTTCTACACCAATTTACAAAACACATCTACAAACTTAGAATGTGGTTCGATGTTACCGTTAAGTTATTTTACTGATCTTGTTATAAGTTTGAATTTTTGAAATTTTGTGTATTAAATTATCAAAATAATTTAAAAAAAATTACAGCTTTATCATATTCTTGAAATTTATTTAAAAACAAATACTAACTAAGTCACCATCAATACACCGTTATTTACAGAAAATAAAAATCATACTGTTAAAAAACTGAAAAATAGAAACGCTCGTAACTTGTAAACCTAAAAAAAACTTGAATTTTTATAGAACTGGAGAACTACAAGACTTTTTAATTCATGAATTTGACGTAACGTCACCTACAAGTAGTCTAGCTTTAGGCCACGAACTGACCTGCAAATGGTTGTTGTCCCACGACTCATATCGGTTGGAGTACGCACGTGGGCGGTCCCAAATGTGGGCAGACGCGTCTTGGAGGACGATACCACTCGAGTCTTTGCTCTGAGGACAATATACACCATTAGAGAACATCATGCATGATGATGGATAAAGTATGGGAATGATGCATTTTGTGACGAGCGAAAACTGAGCTTACTGAACAGAGCGAGATGGAGATGATTTCTAATGTTTATTACTATCATGCTGATCTGGGAGTGATCAAAATATATAGAATGGATAGTCTAGTTGCTTCTTATCTCGGCCATTAGGTACTTTAGAAATCAGTAGAAAGATACAAGGATTTCAGTGTATTTCATGCATTTTAGTAGATGAGCTATCACTAGCAATATTTTAGTTTGGACTCTCTTAGAATGACCATCAAAATTTGCTAGACGTGGCTAAAATGCCCTGATAGAAGGCCGTTGACACTCTCCTACCACGTAACGTAAGGAAGACGACAGGCGTAACTATTATGAATGTTTGTATGATAATGAAATTCCTAATAAAAGTATGAAACAGATGCATTTTGTGACGAGCGAAAATAGAACCAAAAGTTATAAAAATGAAGATGGTTTCGAATGTTTATTACAACGTTTGTGTTATTCCCCCAACCAATAATTACATAATTCCACACTAGACTTACCATGTCCTCTTTTTTGCTTTTCGATTTATGCGAGGTGTTCTTCTTCCATACAAAAAGTATGACCACGGCCACGATAACGACCAGTCCACCAATCGCGACAAGCGGTATCACAGTAAGAGGCACGTCATTCGTCGTGTTTTGTTCACTCGTCGTATTCACTCTAATAGGCGGTTGTGTCGTGGTTTCTTCAACATCGTGTTTATTTGTATGTATTGGTTTTATAGTTGTAGTTGTAGTAGTGTCAGGTACTGTTTCATCTTCGGCTGGAGGTTGCGTTGCTTTGGTAGTGCTAGGTATATTTGGTGTGGGCCAGAACTTATGCGGCGGCAATGTAGGAATATTAAATCCACCAGGGAAGTTGAACCCAGTGAAGTTGAAGCTCGGTTGAGGCGGTCTCGGTGGACCTCCAGCTGCATCTCCGATGGTGGCAAATACTTCTATTTTTTGTGGAATCAAATCGTTGCCACTTGATTTCACCCAAAGGGAGTAACTCTGATTTTCCTGCAAGTGAAAGAAGGTCACAATTTCAGTCGCAGGGTAAAAAAAATATTTAAGTATATCAGACTGATCAAAGAATTTCAATCGTTTATTTTTGTTAACGACAATAATATGTGGGTGATAATGAAAAGGATCGGATTCACACTGATCAATTTTCGCTTCTCTGGGGGCTAAAATCCGACTAATGTAATATCTTGTATCTTTACATACTTTCAGGAGAAAGTTGTTGTATCGGCACTACAAACCCGTAAGTAGGTACAGCACTAGTTTTATTATTATTTATTTTTATATCTTACCTTGTCTAAAAGCGTATCGTTGACAGTGACCACCCCTGTGTGACGGTCGATGGCAAAAGGCACAGGGGGGCCACTAGTTTCAAGCTCGAAGGTGGCAGGACCCCCATTCCTCTCCCTTTGGACCCTGGTCACCACAGTGCCTATGGGGTCTGTCGGGTAGGCCACCCAGTTCCGGTCCACTCGGACTATGGACGGGAGGCTGAGTTGTTGTGATGATGCTGTAATACAAAAAAAAATGTTCTTTAGATATTTAGCTTTCAATTAAAGATAATGCAAGATATTCAGCATTCAAGACCACGGTGCCTCTTGCAGCTTATACATTTAGCCTTTCGGTTTATGTTTGTAGTTTTTAAGCTCAACAGTAAAGTCTTACAAAAAATACCCTCTTGTTTTATAATTATAATAGGTACATATAGCTATGACACTGGTGATTTTGATTTAATTTTTTGTATAGATATGTAGAAAACATATATCATTTATAAATGTTGCACGATAAATGAGAAACATGAACAGTTTCCATTCCATTCAATTTCATATTTTCTAGTTTCCCATTCTCATCATCTTTAGTGTACCACATATCATGACCAGACGGTTCATTTCGTCTGGTCTGCGTCATAAATTTTCACTTACATCTGTTATCTATTCCCCCCGCTCGTTGGCAGTCTCGCCATGTAAAGGATTTTATACACATACACAACTTCTAAACACTTTTCATTAACTGGGATAAATCTTGTAGCTAGATTTTACTGTAACCTACTGTACTAGTGTTTCTGTGGAATTATTCCTCAAAAACTATAACCAAACCTGTAATCGCCAGTCTGTATTTGTACGAACCATTATTTTTCGTACAGAAAACGCTTTTATGATAATGTGTAATTTAGGAAAAAAAACACAGACAATGCTATCGATTTCATGTGAACACGACATAACTAAATCCTAACTAAAATTCTATGCCATCCTTTTCTCTTTTCTCAGGATAGAAAATGACAAGTGATCATTTTAGACAGGGGATTTTGTGATTTTGAACGCTGCCGAATTGCCGTCATAGTATTTTTTTTTCGAAATCCTCTAATACTGGTTGATAGGCAATTTGATTTTGAAACGAAAACCATGCCATCGTTTAAAATAATTTACTAACATAGATATCTAAGCATTCACTAACATCTATATGGATCTTGAAGTCCGTTTTTTAATGATAAGTTTTTACCATTCGCGAAAACTAGCATTCACACACAATTTTATTTGAACACGGAGAACCTTTTCTTCCCCAAGGGTACTTTGAAAATAGGTACCTATAATTCAGGCATTTCGCAATTATGAACAACTTGATCTTGATGAAATCTCACAAGAGAGGAAAATGAATTTACGCAAATTGCAATTAGTGCGTGCAATATAATACCTATGTCTGGTTGATTTACATGTATATTATCAAGGATAAGGTTTTAATTAAAGGCTTCCATCCAACCCTGATAGTAATAATGATATTATTCTCAACTCTGCGTGTCACTCTATGAGTCATTTGATCATAATTTCACATGGGAATAATAATTTCTGCAGTTAAAGTTTTAAAATAAAAAATGTTATTCCTATTTTTGAATTCTTTTCCAACAAATTTAGGCGGAGCAACAAAATTTTATATGAAAAATAATTTTATTGGACAAAGTAAAAGTTGCACAAATAAAATTCCATAGTAAAATGCTTACTAAATTATGAAATTAGGGAATCATAAAAAAAAATTCACGAAACTACTTGAAACGAAACCAATGATAGTTTTGTGGTTAGTGACCCTGCCTGATATGCATAAGATAGGTTTTCGATATTTTCTTTTTTTATTTAGGTAAAATAAGGTATAATTAAATTATTACCTATATATAAATTATGTAGATACAAATTAAACAAAAATTATAAATTTATTATTAAACTAAATAAAAATTATTTTGTTTTTATATTCGTTTCTTGTAAAGTTGTACAGGATTTTAAACATATAAATCGGCCTATAGTATTTTAAACCAGACAGCGTGTTAGTGAATAATTCCAAGTTATACCTAGCCGGCTTAAAGCTTACTTGGTCTAATATTTTAGACAAGGATTTTAAGCAAATGTGCGGAAACTAAATTGCAAATGGTGGAACTACCATGACCATCTTTTAAATTAAAATCGGCTGCAGGCAGCTATGTATTTTAAAATAATTTAAAGCACGTAATTGGAAATTTAATAAGAAGGTACTAAGTACTTTCATCAAAATTAAATTCTGAAAACTTCAGATTTCATAAATGCTCAATGAACTTATAAATTGGTTAAAGTCTGAGACTTGTTAGATTTTTCATATGAAATTTGGTAATCTAGATAAGTACCTAATCAAACTACTACAAAAGTAATAAACACAATTTTAAGCTTTGTGAGAAATTTCTTATATAATCATTAATAAAAAAAAAACATACAAATACCATCTTGCTTATAAAGAAAGTCCATTGTACCTGCAAGACTGAAGTTTCGCGTCTACATACTTCAACAAGCATAGTAAATTTGAAAGCTTTAGATTGAGGTTACTGACCCCCCCCCCCAAGTGAAACCTTCCACTCCACATGTTTGAAAAGCTGGTGCTCCCTGAAGACCGATTCTGCCCACAAACTGTCACGGGGTGTGCTTTAGACTTTACTGTAACAAAATCTATTTCGAAATAATCAAACTCTTGATTTGATGGGGTTCAAGACCTACACTAGCGCTCCTAAAATAAATTGCCAATTTGAGAGTCGTTGGCTGTGAACCTAAACTTGTTAGCGCTATCTCGTGAGATACGTGCGTCGATCCACTTTCCAATAAATTAAATCAAATTAAAGAAGTCTATTATGATTTTTGCAGACTGGCAATAGGACGTCCTGAAACCAGATGGGGCGATGATATTCGTAAGAAAGCGGCCAGTGGGAAAGGCCTGTGTCCAGCAGTGGGCTGGTACAGGCTTATGATGATGATGAAAGAAGTCTATGGATTTATAAGTGTGTCCCACTCACAAAATTGTTTTAATTTACTAAAGCCCTTATTTATAATCAGCTATTGAGACTTTTTTGTTTGACTTTGGAAGCAAGTTTGAGTTCATCAGAAATGTCATTTCAGTACAAAACGGCCTGTTAAACCCATAATTTAATATTACTTTCAATCTTGAGATTGCTTCATAAATATGAGCCTTGAAACTAGACAGAAGAGACGTGATGAGGGCAAGATAATATAGGACAATATGTAAAAAATAACGCATCAGAATTAGCACAAGCAAGTGCGAGTGTCACAAATTTTAAATGCGTGTAAACAGAGCTTGAAAAATGACAACACCTCTTGTAAAATGACAGCAACGCACGCGCGACGCACCGGCAACGCACCGCTTCCTATATGCCATGCCCCTAAGGCTTCATACGACAAACAGCACTGCGGGTACGATCAGTTTAAACATGAGATCACTTCGCTTCATAAATACAAACCTCAGTTTCGTTGTCTGGGCAACCCCTTTCAGATTGCGTTCTATCTAAAAAATAACCCTGTAAGTATTTCTGATTCAATTTCAATGAGAAGTCAAACGCCGTAGAACAAAGTTTTCACATAACACAAGTTCTTTGACGTCACACATAATTGAAGTTCACGGCGCTCGCATGAGTAACTTCGCTTATAAACTTGACGCCATTCATATTATTATAAACTCGACGGAGCGTCACCGATATTCGAGTCCTAAATCGAAACGAAATTCGAATTACGAAATAATGTGAATGGAATACAAAAGTGATATGGTAACGTTACGTATACCGGCCGTAATCCAAGGTTATCTCGGAGTGAAAGTGTGAGGTCGAACGCGAACCGTCGCAGGCGCAACGTACTTTCTCCACAACCGAATCGCTGTATTCGTTGGACCGGCACGCGTGTGCTGTCCTTTTTCGTCATTGTTAGTGAAAGAGAGATGGGGGCATTAAGTATAGAGTATATATGCCACTATACATCAAGTGCATGTTCAGTAATTTGACAACTAAGTAGGTACTACCAAAGTACTAATTAGGTAAAAACATTTTAATTTAGCTTTTTATGTCCTAATATTAGGTATAAGTTAAAGAAGAGTAAATATTTATCTAAATGAAAGTAGGCTTTGTTCTATTCTAAAGTCATCAAAAGATTTTATTTATTATCAAAATAACTTTTTCGCTCCATAATATACTAGCCCAGTATTTTTCCTAAACGTAATTTTGTATCTTCATCAGATCTTTTATGTTAAAAAAAATCTGACATTAAAATAAATTTGAATACCTTTGACGTTATGAGTTTTCTTATATTGCGAGAGATACAAAAATAATAAAATCAAGTGAATAGGCTTTCTCAGTAAACAATATCGCTTTGTGAAATAAAAGTTAAATCTGCTGGAAATATTTGTATTTTTGTTTGTTCTGGAGAAACGCAAAAACCAACTTAAAACAAAGCCTTTAAAAATACTATAGATATGAGCTATCCAGAAACAAAATATTTCTATTTTCACCGGAAAATATTATATTTTTAATCCCTCATTCACGGTTTAAAAGTACTTACCCACTCATAGAAAATCATTTTTATCATTGCAATGATAAATCAAGTCAAGATGTTTCCTCGAATAAAACAATTACTAATATTTCATCTATCGTCAATTTGGGCCGATCATTTCATGTTTAGATTCTGGAAACCTTAATTTTTTTGCATTTCCAATTCTCATTGAACAAGTTGCCAGTATAACGGAGATACGTGCTTTGATTTTAGATCTTACTACCTGGTAGTAAACAAACTGGTAATTTATGGGAAACTGAGCTCTACCAATGTCGGTTTAAAGTTGGTTATAGTATGCATACAGTCTACCTCTCCCCACCTAACCTGTACCTTACAATCAGTACAGGGTTGATTTTCGAATTCAAACGATATGTTGGTCTCTCATTTGTTAAGTGTAGAAAAAAAAAACCTTGTTTCTTTCGACACAGTTTTCGAGGTCGGTCAAAATGTATCTCTTCGAAAGGACCCCCGTGTGTGTCCGCTGTCCCTAATCTTGAATTAGCTTTCAAAAACGTCCTATACAAAATGTTTTTAACCTTTACAAGCAATATGGCGTGCTATTAGTTTGAATGAAAAGCATTTTTGTAGGATTCATTTTATTGTTCAAAATAATATTTTTGTCTGGAGGTCACCAAACGGAAACTTTAAGCAGTTGAACAAACCTTTTCTCTTTAATGAGATTTCGTTTCTGTATTTCTAATACATTTATTGATTTAAGAATTATAGAAACAGGTACTCATCTTATTTCTCAATTTCGTTTAGTTACATTGACTGAGCAAAACTATCTATATATACGTTAGTATAATATCAAACACACATGATGTACCTATTTATTGGGCCTTTCTTCATTTGATTTTACCTTTGCTCGGATATCAACTACTTACTGTCCTTCTCAGAAGGGTCAAATAGGCACTTAAACAACTACCTGTTCCTATAGAGTTATAACTTGATTGTCGTTTTAACGTCCTAAAACTTATCCAAGTTAAGGCCTGAAGGCTTCGAATTTTTAACGGTCTATACTAAGGTTTCTTCCCTATCACGGGTTTTGGCTCTTGCCAAGACGAGTGTGAAGCAACCACTGCGTAGGCGAACATACTAGGTATACATAGTAAGTATACATGGTAAATTCATTTTTGAAAATATTTTAAATTAATATGGGTTTGGGTTAGATCGTCATTGTCAAATATTTTTTTATTTTAAAACAGTTCAAAAATATAGGCATGGTTATGCAAATAATAAGTAAGTGTTCTGAACACTGACTTCATACGTATGCAAATATGTCCCTTACTACTCATTGAATAGTTTTCAAATTCGTACCAATTCGTATCGAGAACAAAGCATTACTTTGTACAACTTTAAAAAGTTGAAATAAGTAGTTACAAAGAGTCGTTCTTATTAATTGTACTTCTTGGCCAAAGTCTAGACTTGGCAATATTTTTAGAGAATGTCTTCTTAGGAATCTTGGTATCCTAAGGCCGAATTATGTTATGTTACTTTAAGTTTGAAATAAAACTAGTTTAGCATTTCATTTTGTGTTATTTACGTTTAAGTGGCTACTTTATATCTTCGATGTTACTATAAACTATTTGATCAAAATGATTAACACTGCATTGAAAGAGTGACTCGATTAGAGTAAATTAAAAATCTCCGCGGTGAAAAAATCAATTTGCGCAAAATTTATTTACCGCCATAAAAACGGTTTAGAGAAAATTTCCGTTGAAGTGTAAAAGTGATATTATTGTCCATAAAAATTATCTTTATTTTTTATGCGAAACCGTGAAACCGTCTTTACACATTGTTGTATCGTAAAAACGTGCCCTACTCTCACTACACCTTGAGGTAGATACATTATCACTACTTTATCAAAATGAGGTAGCGTGTCCGCAAGAAAGTTCCACATACGCACGGTCTAGACTTTGCGGTAGAGCCTACAAAACAAGTGGCATCATCTCCAGTGCATGGAAAACGCGTGCGTGTGAAAGGGAGGGGTGAAGAAAATAGTTGCATGTGATGTGGCCTTGATAAACAGCATGAGAACGAGAGTCGGCCGTGGGACGTGTGTGCAGCGCCAAGTACCAGGCTCGCAGAGAACTGCAGAGGTTTCAAGCACAGGAAAAGCGATCGTACTTCCAAGGCGTTGGGGTGAAAACTAGTCGCAAGCCCGTGGGAACTCTAAGCTAGCCGCCTAGAAATACAGACAAGCTATTTTCAATTTTATTTCTCGTACTTAAGGTTCTAAAAGTGTAAATTATGACGTGTAACAGTTATCATTATCACTAAGGTCGTGTGTTTGACATGTGTGTTTGTGACTTTTCTTATGAGAAGTAGCAAAGGTGCTATTGAACTTCATATCGCAGTCAAGTTAACATTTACAAACTCGGCTTGGAAACTTTGTAACAGTTTTATCTTAAGATGTTAAAATTGGAATTACTTACACGTCCCAAAATTATATCCCGCAGCGTTTTTAGATAAAATAAATTGGAAAATGAGAAAACATTTATCTTTCGCGACTTAAAATAATTACAGAGACACTTTACTAGTAATTAGAAAAACAATAATTTTAGACCACTCTTACCCACCTAGTGCCTATACCTACGTACTTAAATTTAAATGGTTTTGGTCCGTTAAAATAAGTACTCCCTCAAGAGTTTAAAAGCTAATTTAGTATCAAATTACCTATACTATAATTTCCTATAAATTTTATAGTAGATATTTATCTATTATGGCTTTTTATCTTGAAATTGATTTAAGTACATTAGAAATAGACTGTAAGTATTTATTGTTGTTGTTTTATACAGGTATAATTAATTGATAAGTACCTACGAAATAATTTGTCACACCAGTATAGAGTAGTTATTTACTGTTACTTACGGCACGGCTTAACACCGGTCCGACTATAGAAATAGTACAAAGAAACGATTTCCATGACGCTATAGGCACTAGCCAGCACCTGTGTCCTATCCTGCTTTTCTAAATATTTTCCTACGTGTGCAACCGAAACAGGTATAGGGATCATAGAGTTGTCTATGCATGTGTGCGCCCATTCATGCATGGACTGGACTCGGGATACGCGTACCATGTAGGGAGCTATATCGAGCTGGGTGCCAGAGACTTGCTGTGCATTTATAACGCCCTGGTAGTTTCTAAGATCGTCTAATGCTGCTGTGGAATCTAATGCCCTTAAGAGATCAAAGACAGGGTTGACGGTCTTTGAACCTGCCTTTGTATCTATCACGAGATAGGACTTAGATGTTAAATGTTAGATATAAGATATACTTGTCAGATTAATGTCTGACTAATAATAAAGATTTTGATGTGACATGCTATAATTTTTAATTCTAGTAATTTATTAAACTTTAACATATTATTAATAAAAGACTTTCCATTTTGTTACGTAAACTACTTAACAAGCGTCTGCTTTTCCCGTTAAGTTTTCCTTTTAAAAATGCAATTTCTTGGAGCTTTATAAAAATGCATTTATAAAAACTCACAGAAATTGTAAGTATTTCAAAACACTTTTGTACTCTGTGTTAAATTTTGAACAAACCATTTTGCAAAAGGTTTACTTTAGGAAACTTAAAAGCTTTAAAAATTATAATATTAATTAGTTTTATGTTCTTAAGGCACATAAACACATTATGTGAATCTGATCAAGAAACTTATGTATTTTAAATTTCATGTCTCAGATATCAAATTAGTTTCACGTAAATTTTTAATTAATTTTTACATAAATTTATTATTTATGCGATCAAGTAACTTAGTTATTTTAAATTTCTTAATAACTCTGTATCAAAATAAAAATCACATCTCAAGAACAACCGAGATCGTCACAAACATGTGGGATGCTGTGCACCTCTTGTACCAGGATCGCAAAGCTGAAGAGAGCTGCTACGCTTAGAACCATTTTAGAACATATTGTGAACCATACACACACAGGTAGGTGAATGACACCCCAACTATTAGATACCTTAGCAAGGAAGAATATTAATTATTCCTTAATATTTGTGACTGATTTTTTAGCAGTATACGACATCACGCATTACTGTCTTTTTTTGTCTACGTCGCGTCGTTTGTTTATTTTCGTGATGAAGTTGACAGCGTTTGAAAACATTATTTGAATTTGATTTTGTATAAATATGATTAGCTCTCTGTATAGCCGATCTTTGACAAGAGAAAAAAAATACTAGTCATAGTTACATAATATAAAAATGAATGCAACGATTTCATTAATCTTCATACAAAGATACATTTAGATGTTACGCATTTTTAAATCGTTATATTTACTAATCTGTCTTATCTGACTACACATTTTTATATCAGACAGATTTGTAAGATTTGATTAAGCTTAAATATGAAAGGATTTAAAAATGTACTAAAATATTATTTTAATGCGTTTCAAAAAAGTAAAGAGAGGATTAACTTTTTAAATCATAATACTGTTTGTCATTCAAAGTTGGATTAAAATATACCTAAATATATTTATTTTAAATCTGTGTAACCCTTACTTTTACTTGTTAATATGTAAATAAAAGTATATATCATAAATAAAAAGTTTTCCAATCATTTAAAATTTTACATGAATGCACAAAAAGAGTGTTTAGAATTTATATGTTTATCTAAATTTGTTTAAAATTTAAGTATGTCTGTATTTTTTTTATTACATCTGAAGAAACACATGATGGTCCATTCAGTTGAATAAATTGGTCATTGAGAAATGTGATAGTCATATAGTCATAGTGTGGGTAAAGTACTTACTATAAACATTTCGTACATGATTTATTAGTACCGAAATCAAATTTTATGACGTTGCAAAAAGGGATTAATGGAATTAGAGTCATAAAGCTTTCTTTCTACCTCATATCACATATTTTATGCATTTTAATTTAAGGGATTAGAAACTGCGAGTGCTTTTTGTCATTTATTTTCTTTTAGAAGCTTTTATAATTGCATTTTGCTCATGCTTATTTTATCATAAAAATATTTTTTTTATTTACGTAAGTAGCAGGTATTTTAGTTTTTTTTTTTTTTAGAAACATCTACACTACATCGAGTCATCAGATTCTTTCGTTTGTTTTATATTATACAGGGTGTAAAAGAAAGTACTGCGTTCCTTTAAACCACATGTTCTACTCATGATAACAAACAACTTTCGCAAAGCACAAACATTTTAGCCCGATATATAATCTTGCATTGTCCATACAAAACTGCAGATCCTGGAGAGCATCTTTGTATGGAAAAGACAATTTTTTTTTTCGAGGTTAAATTTTTGTGTATTGGGAAAGTTGTTAGGTACTATCAGAATATGTGGTTTAAAGGAACGCAGTACTTTTTTTTACACCCTGTATTATGGATTGTTTGTTGGTTTGGAAGCTACTCCCTTCGAAATACGGACACTTGATATCATAAACACCATTCCCGCCGAATAGCCATTATCTCTCCCCTCACGATCATTTTATCGAAGCTTCTAGTGTAGGGTGATTTTTACAAGTGACCGACGACGGTAAAGATCGACCAAATTAATGTTCGCCATAAAAATCAACCTGAGAAGTATTTCTATTTGCCTTTAGATTTTGACCTTTGTTTCAGAAACAAAGTTCACTACATACACGCTTGATAATGATGTCATGACAATAATACATTCCAACTAATTTAAAGCTTTTAAATTTTCTAAATCAAGGTTTTTCTAGTGTACCAAACAATATATTTGTAATGTACACAACAGTGTACTACGACTTCCATGCTGGACTAAGAGCGATAGAAAAACTTAGAATGTGCCAGCTGCATCTCCTGGGCATGCTATAGGCTCGAGGGTTACAGGGTATTGTAATTTAGGCTAAAAATTTAGGTGATGGACTGACAACCTCTCACTACAGCAATATACAGATCTATCTGAAAAAACCCTTAAAACTTGTCAGCCGTGCCGAAAAAATCTTAACTTAGATCGTTGATGCTCCGCCTACCCCATTAGGGATAAAGGCGTGATTTTAAAGGCATGTACTTATGTATGCAGTTTTGTACTAAATCTGTAGGCGTGACAACCAACTAAACGTAAGTCGTCGTGAACATTAACACGTTAGCCGTTGACTTGTGCTACACCGTAGTGCGTAGCTACGCTTGCGTCTAAAGTGCTACGTATTGAACATAAATTTATTGATTTAGGTGTAATATTATATTTGGACTGCAGTACAAACGGTAAACAGTTGGTAACGGTATATTTCTCATGATGGACTTTTTTGACGTAAGTAGACCCTGTACCACCTTTTACCTTGATGTAGAAGCAATTCTTTTATAATTTTTTGTTAAGATTATGTATTTTGTTAAACAGTTGTTGTTTATATCTATGGCTAAGTTAGATATTGACGAATTTTCGCCGAGTAGGTATTCAATCATGTTTAAACTTACCTAGAGCTAAACATCCTGTCAAAGTCCAGATAACTTTGTCCAACATTGTCGATGCTTCACTACACGGATGTCACTTCTAGGATCCTATATCTGTGCCGCTTCATTTGTATAGGAAACACACAGTCACTAAACTCACTCATCACTTCACTTCATTTAATCTATTATTCACTTCACTAAGACTTCGCAATGGTAATGTTCACTCTCGCAGTTCCATTTCAGGATGATCTCTGAAACAAGCAAAATAAAAATCATTAATTAACACATCAAAGTAGAGTTCTTTTTTTATTAGCAATGGGTTTGCTCCGGACTCTAGACGCAAGTTCAGGGATGACAGTGACAGTGTTGATGATAGAGCGAGCTCAAACAAAAGATGCCTCTTAGGGCACCTGGCACTCTCGCGCACCGACGGAACACAGCAAGCCGTTTGGTCTCCCCTGTGGTGGTCGCGAGCCAGGCGGCCCTTTGCGGAGTCTATAACCGCTTTGTTGGTTCACTAGTAGGTCAAAGAATAGTTTACCTATACCTAAGATTATATCAGTTTTAGAACGACCAGATGAACCCTGGTGTCACAGTTTTTAAACCATTATAAGCTAAATAGGCTTCTGACATGGTTTGTGTAACGACCACTGTCAAAGACAGCGACCGGGCGGGAGTGACGGCTTAGCGTGCCTTCCGGAGCATGAAATATGTTTTCTTCCAGACAACATGTGATTCAGCCTACACGTAACCAAACTGCGAGGAAACTTTCACAAAGTGATAAATTTTCAAATAAATACCAACTTTGTGTCCACCATGGGAATCAAACCCACAACCTTTGGATCGAGAGCCCATGGCTTAGACCACTGAACCACGGAGGCCGTTCGTTTTCAAATTACAAAAAAGAGATACTTCACTGTTTGTTCTTAAAATTACGTAAATTACCTAATTGAATCAATGCCATCATTATTACGAAAATAATCCCCTAACCAAATAACTCAATTTACAGCAACCATCACCTACTTATTTAAGTTAAAAATAAACATCCGCCGGATTTAATTTAAATAATTTATTACATTACCGACGATATAATTACCAAAATAGCTTTTTGCCGCGTGATTCCACCCAATTTCAATTTTATTGCAGTTAAGTATTGGTAATATTATTTTCTGATGTAAAATAAAAATAGTCAAATCTTATCTCCAGCTCTATCTACCTACTTATACCGGGTGTAAGGGACAACGTCCCGCAAACTGATAGGGGTTGCTCAGTCAACGATACTGAACACATATCACCAGGTTTTTTTGTTTCAGGAAATGAATTGTCTGATCGATGTGGTAATTTTGTACGAAAAAGCATTTTTTTTTTCATTTCCTGAAAAAAAATCCTGGTGGTAGTTGTTCAGTTTCGTTGACTGAGCAACCCCTATAAGTTTGCGGGACGCTGTCCTTTACACCTCGTATACTTAATATTATGACTGATGATGATTACAAAGACGTGACTATAATATTATAATATTCTTATTCGTATATTATTTAGTCTATGTCCCTTGCGGTGTAAAACAAACAAACTTTCACATTTATAATATTAGTACAAATTAATTAAAGCTGGGTGACCCGAAATCGGTTAAAACTGTAATATAATAAATTTGTTATTGGACACGTTAACCAGTACCTAATTGTCCGTTAATTGGAACATGATGACAAACAGTTCGTTAGTTAACGCTGCCCTGGCAGCACTGTAAACCGACATGATAATTACATGTTACGCACAGGACCATGTGGTAGAAGCGCTCGTGGTCAAATGGTTAGTGCTTATTCATTCATGTTAAGCAACCATCGCTGTGGCCAGGCCATGGATGGGTGACCGGCATTACAACTCGAGCGTTCCTGTGCTTCGGAAGGCACGTTAAGCCGTTGGTCCCGGTTTTTATTGTAGATAAGTATTAGTCGATAAGCCATGTCAAAGGCCATTGCTAAGCATTGCTGGCTTGAAAACTTTGACAGCTGGGTTGGCCACTAACCTGGCAAAAGCCTAATCTAAGATTGGATCTGATTTCCCTTCTGGGTTGCGGAGGTCGGATGGCAGTCGCTCTGTGTAAAAACCAGTACCTATCATCGTTCAATCCCCTAGATTAGGTAGCCGATCCGTGAGATACGGGAGCAGGTTAGGGAGATGTTATGATGACACAGAACAATCGTTAATTCTGGATACAAACACTGCTTATTTACAGTCACGCTCCTGTCCTTTACGAGGTGGGTAGAGCTTCAATAGCTTATTAAAAGGTATTTTCTTTATGCATGTCATTCTTAATGAATTTGACTATAGTTAAGTATAGGTACCTACCTATTTCTTGCATAAAAATTAAATTAAAATGTAGTTTAATCTTCAGAGTAGGTAAATTAGTTTAATGTTTAAAGTGATAATACTTGCATTAAACACACCTACTAAAACTGTTTAGTTTAGAGAAAATATCTGATATACTGATTGTAGAATCACGATATGACCATAAGCGGTAGCGGTTTTCCATTTTGAAAGTCCTTGTTAAACTATACGTTGACATAACCATGTTTACTTAGAAACAAACATTTTGCACAGGAGGTTTTTGATGCCAAGACTTTCGGCAAAATCCCTCACGTGCGAACTTATTTATAATATGTCAAATCAAGAATCTATGGATAATAAGTCATTGTGTGGGAGGGTGTCCACCAAAATCCTTTGAAATTTTTTGAATGAATTTTAACTGACATGATTAAAATTAGTTAGTCTATGTGTAGGTACATAGTCTATAGTGCCTCTCATGATAGAAATTGGCAGGTATGGTCTCATTTTAGTTAGGTCGTGTTTCCGCCGAATAAAGGCCAGTAAGTATCTAAATCTAAACATCCGCTCCCGCACTCGCTCCCGCTTCCGCTGTAATGAGAACCGCGGCCTAAAACCACGTCGCGTTCAGAATAAGTGAGGAGTTTACCCGTTTGGAGAGTGTACCACTTGATCACCAGCGTCAAACCGTGTCGACCATAACGCTAAGCTTTCTCTCAGCTCGGTTTATCCAACTATTGCACCAAGCAATGTCTATTTGAGAGAAAACGAATGGATGATAAGGCAGATTCCAGTATTTACGGAGGTAGACAATTTCACAAGTTCGATTCGTTTGTCGGCAATTTGATGTTATCTTGGTAACGATTAAAATGAAGGTCTTTTGGCACTTTGATCACACATAGGTACCAAAATAGGAATATTTTATTGACTGAATTTTAAGATTAGGAGTTAAAATAAGTTTTGAGAAGTTTCGGGATTCAGGAAAATTTCGCTCTAACTATTCTTCATCTTCCTATTCATGTTTGTCTATCATTAACACCGATCACTTCACACTATGTCAATCACAAGTTACTTACTCAATACGATGACGCGTTTATGTCTTTACTTAGTTAACTAGGAGAGCAAATATTAACTTAGTAATACGAGTACTATTTCTGGTATGGCATTCCTATTTAAAATTATAGTTTATCTGTAATTACGAATGTAAAGAGACCAATTATTTAATATTTCTTTGTAGTTATAAATGCACAGGTATTATTTTTAAAAATATAGATGTAGATTCTTATTATAAGTAATCAAAGTAATTTTTTAGTTTTGTACATAACTTATCTTTGTCCTATTTCAAAGCAATAAATTTAACTGTTACCTATATTGTTTTTTCTTTGATTCTTTATTAAATCGCTGTAGAGCTGAGGTTTTGTCCTGTAGGAAAAATGGCTTATGCTGCTTCTGGAACTGGATGATATAGCTTTTCAGTCATTTTTTTTAACCAAATAAACCATTGCAGACTCCATCAATTACATAGAGAATCTTTCCGCTTTAATAATAATTATGTTAGCACTTGGTCTCTTACTATAATTATTAACGAATGAATAGTGTGATTAAATCGTTTCTTAATAACCTTGCAGTTCAATGCTGTGACGTGGAAAGATAATTACGGAAAAAATACAACTGATTACTTTTTTACCGTTCATTGTGCGTCTTAGGTACAGTTCGTCGCGCATCTTTTAAATACTATATAGCTTTCCAGCCCGCGGTTTCACCCGCGGCCAAACTAGTTTTCCTGTGGGAATGAGGCATTTTCCGGAAATAATAAATGGTCTGTGCCTTCCGAATACTATCTATCGTCAAATTTCATATAAGTCCGTTGAGCTATTTAGTCGTGAAAGAGCAAAAACTAAACAAACAGAATAAATTTCGCATTTTTATAATTAGGTATTAGTCCTTAAGATTCGCACCACAACTTTCACCTTATGTTCAAGGAAATAAGATCTGGCTAAATTTTAAATATTAGGTACGTGAAATAAATTGACTGTAGAATGATGTTAGCAATAATTTGATGTTTAGACGAAGTCTCCATTTAAAAACCAATTTGGTAAGTAATTTGTTTCAAAGTGGTTTGAAAAGATTAATTTGTAAATTTATGATCATCTACTAGCTTTAAACGATGACGAAACTATTCTATACTAATATTGTTAAAGGCCTTGTTCACAAAACTGCAATGCGGTGGCGCATCGCAAAAATCTGCGAGCTCCACGACACGACGCATTGCAAGAGCTTGCGAATTCCTGCGATGTTACATAATATTATGGCACCCAAACCGGAGAATAAGTGATCTGACTTACCACACGAATTCGCATCGCAGATTTCTGCATCGCATCGCAGTTTTGAGAACAGATCCAAAAAGGAAAAAATTGTTTATTTGTACCTATAAGTATTCGATAAACTCTAAAATAACAAAGTGATTTTAATTATTGTTTTAAAATAACTAATAAACATTATTACAAGTTACATAATTATACTTTGTGGTGCAGAAAAATGTTCTAGGTACCCTACTTATTCCTTTACGCAAACTCTTTATTCCGCGAGTGAAACCACGGGGTTTAAAGCATGTAGGTATTTTTGTAATGATGAGGCAGTCTATATTTAAGTGAAAGCCTTCAAAAAAAGTTATTTACGTTATTTTTTATAACCCATTAGGCTTATAAAGCTTTACGTCACAAATCTAAAAAAATTCAAGAAAATCTGTTGCAGACTTAATGGCACTTTACTTAATGATCCGATGTAAAAGTGCTAGAGAAAGCGTACAACTGCTTAGTCATTTAATTTGCTACCAATGGTTCGATAAATCAATATATTAGAAAGTTTATTGATGGAGTTAAACGACTCTACAATACCTGTAACTTTAATAGTTTTGGAATAGTCACTTTTGGGCACTAAAACTTTTGCTGTTGTTTTGAATTTATCCATCCAAACACCAGTCACAAACAATTTCAAACTTGGAACACTATAATGAAGCTGGCAGCGTGCACTGGCCCGGTATTAAAGTTTAGTAAATCCAAGATGGCGTCGTCGCGCGGCAGTTCGCGCCGGACCTCGCGGCTGACTGCGCTCACGCAAGTGCCATGACAATGACTCGCCCCCACTCACTGACACCTGATCACTACTAATTACAACCTTAAGTTTAATCCTATTGGGTCCATTTAAGAATAACAAGACTGTGTTTTGGCAGAGACGTTAGCAGTTGAACATCCTAGTGGGGAAAACACAAGTTGTTTGAATACAGCCGAAACAAGATTTTTAAGAAGGAAATAATACATACCAAAGGTTGTGTAATAGGCTTATGAGAAAATAACTAAAGCCTTTCCAGTGCGTTGATCGGATAACGTCATATTTATTTGCAATGACGTATTATAATTATTATACTTATTATGTTCGCGCGAATATACCTACTTTGTTGGTAGTTTTGTTTTAGGCGAGGCGTCATATTAAATAATTAGTCATTTGACATATTAATGAATTATCGAAAATTATCTTGCCTTGCGTACTACCTACATCGCAAATTACTTTTCTTTCGTTGCCTTTAAAAGTAAATTAGAATAGAAATATTTATTTATTAAATTAAGTATGTCAGCAGGTTATAGATTTTGTTGTTACTTATTTACATAAACAATAAACTAAATATTAGTTTACATCGAAAACAAGAAGTGCTTGATAGTAAAAAGGGTTACATTCTATTGGGTATCTGTTCTCTAAGACAAATAAAATTGAGAGCTTACATAGCAAATTAAACTTTTATTGAAATAACTGAGCCCATGAAACTAATACAGACTACCTTTCATGAAACTATTTGTTACTTACAGCTAATTTTATCAAGGTTGCGTCAAAGGGAAAATCACTTTAAATCTTTAAGTTAGTAGAGTTTATAACTAAAAATAATCGTATATAAAAACTGTGACACCTATCATCCCGTTAAACAAAATTCACAGTAAGTATGTGAATACTGTGAATTTCACATCATATTGTATTCGAAGTATCTCTCTGTATGTTGCAAAATATTTAAAGAAAAAAAAGAATGTCTGTTTTTTTTATTTCTTGGTCTACTCGTTGACTAAACATAATACCATTTTTTAAACAACCCTTAGCCTAAATTTCTTTATAATATTGCATGCCACTATTATTGTATTTTACTGTATCACAGTTTACATTTAAATATGTGAAATATTCTACATTTACACGGTAGTTCATATTTCTATCGTCATTTGTCAAATATCAGTATAGTATCATTTGATAAACCTTTCAAAACATCGCTGCTCATTCCATGTATGATGGCATGTGGCAGGCTTGCAGGTACTCGTAAGTAGTTACACGGTGATGATGTGTGGTGCGCAAGCGTCGCTGCATGACGGGACCGTTAGAGTCACTGACCAGACTAGGCGCATCTTCTGATCGATTACATTCCAAATTCCAAACTTAGCGAGAACGACATTCAAATACTTCCATTCTGGACTGGGAGTGATAGAAAAATATAGAATGTGCCAGCTGCATCTCCTCACGGTAAGCTAAAAATCTTGTCAGACAAGACGCTCCTATTATACCGGGTGTGGGACAGTGTACCAGAAACTAACAGGGGTTGCTCAGTCAACGAAACTGAACAACTTTCACGAGGAAATTCCTTTTTTTTTGCTTTTCCATACAAGTTGTCTGATCGAGATGGTCATTTTGTAGGTATGGGAAAGTCATTTCTTTTTTCATTTCAGAAAAAAAACCTGGTTAAAGTTGTTCAGTTTCGTTGAATGAGCCTCTATTAGTTTCTGGTACACTGTCCTTTACACCCCGTATTTTAAAGAGTACTAAAATCAAGTGCCTAGGGTTGTAATTTACAACGTGCGTAATTTTGTTGAGTACTCGTTAAGTAATTAAAATTATAAACTTGGTTGTTGAGATATGCCTCGTTAAAAGTTTTCCCGTCTCTGTACAAATGTTTACACAGAAATAGGATGAGGCCTCCAATATTAAAGCCCGTATTTATAATCAGCTCTCAGGCGTGACAGCTAGATTGAATTCGTATCAGAAATGTAATTTCAGTACACAACGGGCCGTCAAATCCATAGTTAATATTGCTCTCAATCTTGAGAGTGCTTTATAAATACGAGCCTAAATGTACCTACCCAAGTATGTCCATGTATGTCATAAATAAGGTCACAACAGTTTACCCTGAATTTTAATCCTGAGAACCTTATTAAATAAATCTCTTGTGATGGAATTTTAAATAGAATGTTTCATGTACCTATTTAAAAAAAAAAAAAAAAAACAAAAAAAAAAAAACAAAAAAAAAACAAAAAAACAAAAACGGAATAATTTAAATAATTAATTTAACGACTTTTAATAGCAATGTTGATTTTAAATGTAATATTGATTTTAAATGTAATATTATTTTTTTAAATGTAATATATTTTTTGTGAATTATTTATAAGGAAATGTAAACTTATTGCTTATTATACTAATGAACTTATGAAATCTAATGTAAGGAATCAATAAAAGCTTTTTATCTTTATCTTTATCTCTTACCTATTTTATTTCTTCCCGGGTATTTTGTAATTGACACTAAATAAAATGAGGGGTTTAGTTTGGTGTACTGAAAAACAATTAACAGATCGTATATCTTTGTTTTTGCCGCACTTGTACGATGATGATCATGATGATCACTGTCTTTCTCCGAGTGACGACGTGCAGTATTAACTGCTCGTACTGTACCTATTACATTTCAAATTATCAAGCGGAATAAATATTTTTTAATTGGCTGTTACCGCCATCGAAACCCTGTTAAGGAATACGTAATTTGTAATTTCATATGTGAAATGAGAAATGGATACCAATTAGGCTTCGCAGAATTGAAAGGCACTGAAATCGATTGGCACATGATTGGACAGCTGGGGTCATACCAAGACTATAATATATAAAGGGTGTTACAGAAAGGGTATGAATAATGCATTCTGAAGGATGTGAATCTGCCCATGAATCTGAAGAAAGTATACCGGGTGGTAAGGGACAGCGTCCCGCAAACTGATAGGGGTTGCTCAGTCAACGATACTGAACACATATCACCAGGTTTTTTTTTCAGGAAATGAAAAAAAAATTTTGCTTTTCCATACAAATTGTCTGATCAATGTGGTCATTTTGTATGAAAAAGCTAATTTTTTTTTTATTTCCTGAAAAAAAAAATCCTGGTGTTAGTTGTTCAGTATCGTTGACTGAGCAACCCCTATCAGTTTGCGGGACGCTGTCCCTTACACCCCGTATGCTGAGCAGGATCCTGTTCGGTATCGAGTGTACTTAAATTGTAATTTTTGTTATTGGTGTCGAATATAATATGATTTTTCTTTAAATATTTTGCAACATACAGAGAGATACTTCGAATACAATATGATGTGAAATTCACAGTATTCACATACTTACTGTGAATTTTGTTTAACGGGATGATAGGTGTCACAGTTTTTATATACGATTATTTTTAGTTATAAACTCTACTAACTTAAAGATTTAAAGTGATTTTCCCTTTGACGCAACCTTGATAAAATTAGCTGTAAGTAACAAATAGTTTCATGAAAGGTAGTCTGTATTAGTTTCATGGGCTCAGTTATTTCAATAAAAGTTTAATTTGCTATGTAAGCTCTCAATTTTATTTGTCTTAGAGAACAGATACCCAATAGAATGTAACCCTTTTTACTATCAAGCACTTCTTGTTTTCGATGTAAACTAATATTTAGTTTATTGTTTATGTAAATAAGTAACAACAAAATCTATAACCTGCTGACATACTTAATTTAATAAATAAATATTTCTATTCTAATTTACTTTTAAAGGCAACGAAAGAAAAGTAATTTGCGATGTAGGTAGTACGCAAGGCAAGATAATTTTCGATAATTCATTAATATGTCAAATGACTAATTATTTAATATGACGCCTCGCCTAAAACAAAACTACCAACAAAGTAGGTATATTCGCGCGAACATAATAAGTATAATAATTATAATACGTCATTGCAAATAAATATGACGTTATCCGATCAACGCACTGGAAAGGCTTTAGTTATTTTCTCATAAGCCTATTACACAACCTTTGGTATGTATTATTTCCTTCTTAAAAATCTTGTTTCGGCTGTATTC